>CAUYLG010048398.1:0-38020 GCA_963573385.1 Cacajao melanocephalus
TTCTCTCCGTCGCATTCAGGTACATCTATTAAACATAGATTAGGTCTTTTTTTTTACATAATCACATATTTCCTGGAGGCTTTGTTCATTTCTTTTCACTCTTTTTTTCTCTAATCTTGCCTTCTTGTTTTATTTCATTGAGTTGATCTTCAATCTCTGATATCCTTTCTTCTGCTTTTTCGATTTGGCTATTTAAACTTGTTTATGCTTTGCAATGTTCTCGTGTTGTGTTGTTCTGCTCCATCAGGTCATTTATATTCTTCTCTAAGCTGTTTATTCTCATTAGCATTTCGTCAAACCTTTTTTCAAGCTTAGTTTCTTTGCATTGGGTTAGAACATGTTCTTTTAGCTCAGAGAAGTTTATTACCCACCTTCTGAAGCCTGTTTCTGTCAGTTCATCAGACTCATTCTCCATCCAGCTTTGTTCCCTTGCTAGTGAGTAGTTGTGATCCCTTTTAGGAGGAGAGGCATTCTGGTTTTGGGTATTTTCATCCTTTTGCACTGGTTTCTTCCCATCTTTGTGGATTTATCTAGCTGTGGTCTTTGTAGTTGGTGACTTTTGGATGGGGTCTCTGAGTGGACGTCCTTTTTGTTGATGATGAAGTTATTTGTTCCTGTTTTTTAGTTTTCCTTCTAACAGGCCCCTCTGCTGTAGGACTGCTGGAGGTCCACTCCAAACCCTGCTTACCTGGGGATCACCTGTGGTGGCTGCAGAACAGTAAGGGTTGCTGCCAGTTTCTTCTTCTGTTATCTTTGTCCCAGAAGGATACCCGCCAGATGTGAGCCTGAGCTCTCCTTTATGAGGTGTCTCTTTGGATATTCAGGGATCAGTGAGCTGCTTGAGGAGACAGTCTGTCCCTTATAGGCGCTGAAGGGCTGAGCTGCATTTTTCCATTCAGAGCTGCTGGACAGGTACGTTTAAGTCTGCTGCAGCGGACCTCATAGCCGCCTTTTTTCCCAGGTGCACTGTCCTGGGAAGGTGGACTTTATTTTTAAGTTCCTGAAGTGCTGCTGCCTTTTTTCAAAGATGCCCTGCGCAGAAGGAGGTAGCCTAGTCACGGTCTGGCAGCAGAGGTGTTGCTGAGCTGCCATGGGCTCTGCCCAGCTGCTGTGTGAACTTCCTTGCGGTTTTGTTTACAGAAGTATAGTTAGAACTGCCTCGGTAATGATGGACTGCCTCAGTAATGTTAGACTGCCTCGGTAGTTGTGGACTGCCTTGGTAATGGTGGACACCCTTCACCCAACAGAGCTGGACTGTCCCAGGTGCAGCTGAGCTTGCTGCAAATTCAGATTGCTGGTCTTTGTGGGGGTGGGATCCACCGAGCCAGATCACCTGGCTCCTTGTTTCAGTCCCCTTTTTTTCATTTGAATGAGTGGCTCTGTCTCCCAGGCGTTCCAGGCGCCAGTTGAAATGGCACCTGGATTTGTGTGAGTTTTTGTGTGGAGACCGGCTGTGCCGGCTGAAACAGCCATGCTGGAAACTCGTGGCACTTTTCAGCCCGTGAATCTCCTGGTCTGTGGGCAGTAATAACTCAGTTTGGAAATGCGGTGATCACTCGCCCTCTGCATTGTTTTCACTGGCGACTGCCCTCCAGAGCTGTTCCTATTCGGCCATCTTGGATCCCTCCACCTATGTCTTGTTTTAGTAAGCCAGCAAACATCTATTAAGCATCTACTACTTAGCTACCAGCCTCGAGACCCAGAACTAGGAAAGAGTCATAGACAAAACCATTTGACATGGTTTTAATAGGAAGGAAAGAAGTCTAAACTATAATGTTCCCAAAGAAAAGTACAATTAATTGAGCAAGCCTTTAGGCTCCTTGTTTAAACTGGAAAAAAAAAAAAAAACCACTACATAAAAGGTGTTTGTTATTTCTTGAGATTTGGGATGAAAAAGTTGAATTCAGAAGGCTGTTTACATAACTAATCATGCCGTTTGGTACAAGATAAACTGAGCACCCAGCTTGTTCTTTAGGGCCCCATTAAAATGACAAAAAGGGGCCCAGCAGCGGTGCAATGGCTCATATCTGCAATCCCAGCACTTTGGGAGGCCAAGGCGGGTGGATCACTTGAGGTGAGGAGTTCAAGACCAACCTGGCCAACATAGTGAAACCCCATCTCTATCAAAAATACAAAAAAAATTAGTCAGACCTGATGACGCGTTTCTGTAGTCCCAGCTACTCAGGAGACTGAGGCATGAGAATTGCTTGAACCTGGGAGGTGAAGCTTGCAATGAGCTAGAATCATGCCACTGCACTCCAGCCTGGGCAACAGAACAAGACTCTGTCTAAAAAAAATTTAAAAATTAAAAATAAAAATAAAATGTCAATAAAGGAATCCAAAGAAAAGCAGCAAAGGAAACCATGGGAGCTCATTAGTGGACCAGTGTCTTAGTCCATTCAGGCTGCTATAACAAAAATATCAGAGACCTGGTGGCTTCAGCAGCCATTTCTCATGGTTCTGGAGGCTGAGACATCCAAGATGATGGTGCTTGCAGATTTGGTGTCTAGTGAGGACCCACCTTCTGATTCATAGCCGGCTTCTCATGGTTTCCTTCCATGGGGGAAGGAGCGAGCGAGTTCTCCAGAGTTTCTTTATACAGGCATTAATCCCATCCATAAGGGCTCTGCCCTCATAATCTATTCATCTCTCACAGGCCCCGTCTCCTAATACCATCACATCAAGAGTTACATTTCATCATAGGAATCTGGGAGAGACATACACAAACATTCCGTCCCTAAGGGCCACTAATACAGACTTTTGAAAGAGGGTCACCAGTTGGAAGTATGCTGATTGATGGGACAAAGCAGAAGCAGCCACAGAGGAGGAGGCTGCAGCAGAGATGGCAACCGGTTTGCTCAAGATTGTCCTAGAGGGACTCTGGGGTCAGGGCCAGGTGGTGCAATGGACTGGAATGGGAAAGGAAGCCAAAGGGTAGGGATTAACTGAAAGCTGATCTAAGAAAGAGCATGGAGGGATGATGGGAGGCAGCTGGACTCTGACCGGGTTCTTCCTGCCAACAGCCAACTCAGTATTTTGTTCGAGAACAACCTGGGAAGAACTAGGGCTGTTCATGTGAGTGTTCTTACCCCACAGCAAAACCCTGTTCATTTAAGCATTTGGGGTCCTCTCTGCTCAGAGGCCAGTTTACTACCTGTTCATCCTGAAGCCCAGTTGAAGAGTCTTGACCCAGGTCCAGAGAGCTCTAAGTCAGCCTTCCCTCTTAAGGGAGAGCCCCAGGGGGATACAAATGCCAGCTGCCTCATATAGTGAATCCAGATCTTCATTCTCAAACAAGAATATTGCAATCAAGGTATATCAGACCTTGAGCAAAAGCCAGCAGCATGAACAAAACCTAACTGGCATTAAACTTATCAGCTCTGCTGTTACTGTCAGGAACCCCCCTTTTGAAATTCTGAGAGAAAATCATTTCAAACCTAGAATTCTCTATCTAGTCAAACCTTTAATCAAATAGATCAGAGGTGTAAAGATTGACAGATGTATCTCCCATGCATACCTTTCTGAGGTAGGTTACCTGACTGACTTGATGTTATGTATAATATGCACCTAAGAAATAGGGGAAAACATTCTAGAACTTCAATCAAAAACAATTTTAGGATGATGGCTGTGCAGCATGTTTGCAAAGCAATCGATTCTAATTTGAAAAATCTTGAAGAATGGACTGGATACCATGCAGTAGATAGGGAAGCTTCCAGTAAGCCGAAGGATCTTAGCAAAGTGGTATGGACTGACTATGAAGCAACCCAAAAAGGGGAGCCTGATGTTGACCAGTTGGAGGAGTATAAAGAAACTCCATTTCATCTTAAGGCTAAGAACATTCTCCTCTAAGGGACACATGAATCATTGTCATTGGATTAATAGGGAAGAAAATGTTCAGGTACATTGTTGTGGCTGTTCTACAGTGATCAATATTTACATAGTTATAATGTCACCAACACTATGGATTTTCTACTTTCTTAAAAGAACCTATAAGCAATGTACAGCATCCCTAATTCAGGTTACAGAACAGAATGTAAATATTACCAAGCCAAAAACTACAGCAGAAGTAGTAAAGAGTGGCTGCCTCTAGGTTCAGACGGAAGGATAAGATGGAAAGGGGGAAGGACTTTTGTTTTTCTTCTTTTGTTAAATTTTTAAGCCATTTACATATATTACTAAGTGATTTAAAAAATAACTGCTCGGCTAGGCACGGTGGCTCATGCCTGTAATCTCAGCACTTTGGGAGGCTGAGACAGGTGAATCACCTGAGGTCAGGAGCTCAAGACCAGCCTGGCCAACATAGTGAAACCCCGTCTCTACTAAAAATACAAAAATTAGCCAGGCGTGGTGGCATGCACCTGTAATCCCAGCTACTTGGAGGCTGAGGCAGGAGAATTGCTTGAACCTGGGAAGCTGAGGTTGTGGTGAGCTGAGATCTTGGTGAGCTGAGATCATGCCACTGCACTCCAGCCTGGGCAACAGATCGAGACTCTGTCTCAAAAAATAAATAAAAATAAAAATAATTGCTCTTCGAAGAGTTCGAGATTTAGAATCAAAAGCTCTTGGTTCAGGTGTCTGGTTTCAGTGCCACTTCTGGGGCCATGGGCAAGTCACACAGGCTTTCCAAAGCCTGTTTCCATGCCTCTAAACAACGCCACCCCGCTAGGAGCCAGGAAATATTGTCAGGAAGAATCGATTGAATAATGTATGTGAAAGCTGTTTGTAAACTTCTAAGAATCAAGCAAATGTGAATTCTAATTTATATTATTGTTAATTACTTTGTTAGAGGAAGTAGCTGGTTGAAATTACAGCATTCTATCTGAGAGAGTTCACGTAGTTTCGATCTCTAATGTGATTGGGGTCATGAGGAGGAGGAAGGACTGTTTTTTTGACTATCTACTCTGTAGCCCACACTGTTCTTAGTGCTTGACATGGGTTTGGGGGTTTCTCAGATTTTCTTCAGATGATCCATGCTGCAAAGGGAAAAGATCATAGGTCTCTAGGGGTTTATCTGCTAGCTGCTTGAGAAAAAGTTATGTGAACCTTACATTCTATGCTATAAGATGCCTTGTTTGTCATAAGTTAACGAAATCGAACACTGATGTTTAGTCCAGTTCACCAGCCCTCTTTTCTTCCTCTTGCTCCACATTCCCTGGCTAACCACTGGGGTCAGTGGCAGAGGGTATCCCCCAGTTTGAAAAACACTAAATGGTAATCTGGCTGGCCTTCTGTAATACTCAGAATGTTATGGCACAGGTGATAACATTCCAATTGGGCTCAACAAAGTTTCAAAGAGATTGAGTGCTTTGTCCAAGGTCACATAGCTGGTAAGTGAAGGAACTGGGTTTCACCCCAGGTTTGTTTGATTCCAAAGCATGTGCTTTTACTCAGCCCTGCCTTTAGAGGTGGAAATTCAAATTAGCCTTTTATTGAGCTCTGTTTTCCACACTTGGAAAATAGAATGCAAACGTCCTTCTTGAGTTTCTCCTAGTTTGGGTCCTTACTGATTGATGGTTTTGTCTCTGTTTCTAGCCAAAGCACCAGACAAACCTATTCAGGTGGTTTATGTGCCCTCACATCTGTTTCATATGCTATTTGAGTTGTTCAAGGTAAGTGGAATTTTAAAAACATGGAAAGAAGTCTTCATTTTAAATTACTTTGATTCAGGACATAATGGATTCATTAGATTAGCATAAGAAAAAGGTTTTGCATAACCATTTTAAAAAATTCTATTTCTGATACCCTGTGGGTTTTATAATTTGTACACTGTGAGATGAAAAATTGCTGTGTACAGTATAGTTTTCATGAATATTAGTACATATTGATTTTGAAGCTTAATGGCACTTTAGTGATTTTATGTAAAGTCCATACCGCTTTTTTCTTTAGTTACGAGATTAGAGATGCTTTTTCGTTTCCAAACCTGGCAAAGGCTTTATTGGTGGTAGCCAGATCAAAATAAAAAAATGTTTATACATATTTATGCTTCTGAACATTAACCACACTGGTACATTAGTAGTTGTTCCAGTCCTGAGAGATCCTGCAAACCTTTTATATATTTGCATCAATTCAGAAGGTCTAAGAGAGGCCAAGGAGAAAGATTTAGATGTGCTGGACCAAAAGAACCAACCCCCACCCCAAATTCTTTAGACTCTGCAACTTAAGCTGTTGCTTTTGTTAACCAGTAGCTAATGACATTTACAGTAGCAGTATTGTAGGCACAAGGCATTTGAGCTAAAATTTCATTTCTTCCAATGTGTGAAACACTAAATTGAACACCTGAAAAATCAGTTATGCTGATTTGCTTCCAAAAATTAGAATGTTACTGATGTAACACTTTAAGGTTGAGATGGGCATTCAATTGTGAACTTTCTCTTCAGCAGCTGTGGCTTTTTCAGAACTTCTTTTTAACTGATATTTCTTCTATGTTTTTCAGCCAAATGATTAATTTTTGTGGGAAGCATGCATCTTTTCAGTTTTTCTGCCTTCTTTAGAGAAAAGGTGCTCTATAAATGCAGACTGATAAATAGGATTTAAAGTGCACAAATCAGCCTCTGCATAGCCTCATTACATGTGATAAAAACATTCCTCTGGGTTGAGTTGAATAATTTAAATGCCCTAAAGCAAAAAAAAAAAAAAAGAAGAAGAAGGAAAGAAAAATAAATATTTAGCATGTTGGATGAGGCTAAAACTAGGTGAAAAACAAAGTGTCAGGAAATTTTTCCTTGATTTGAACACATGTTTAGCTAAGCTCTTCAGAGGGAAAAATGCCATATAAATCCAACTAATATTTGCCCCATAAAAGGATTGTTGGGTATAAGTCATCTTGCACTTCTTTCTCTTTAAAAATTGTGGTTTGTGATTCGGCAGTATGATTAACAAAAAGATCGTATTATTTTAGAACTCAATGAGAGCAACAGTCGAACTCTATCAAGATAAAAAAGAGGCCTACCCTGCTGTTAAAACCCTCGTTACTTTGGGTAAAGAAGACTTATCTATTAAGGTAACTGTCTTATATGCATGTATACTTTAATTATCAGTCATGATTTCTAGACATTGAAAACTCAGAGGGAAGAAAATTGACATTTATTGAGTGTCCTGTTCGTAAGTTCTATGCTAGATCCTTGGCTTGAGGTACCTTATTTGAACTTCATTAGAACCTTGTTACTTAGGGAGTTGAACAAGACCTCAACACCACGCCTGTCAGATCCTACAGTACCATTCGGCCTCCTTTGTTTTACACTGTTCACAAAGGAACCATATGTCACTAGGGGATTCAAAGCCCTTGTACATTTTAGAGTAATCTGCGATGTACTTTATTTAATGAACCCATTACCTCCTACTAAGTATAGATCGACTTATTTGTTTTGACTGTTAACATTTTGTGCACTGCAGATCAGTGACCTAGGTGGTGGTGTCCCACTTCGAAAAATAGATCGTCTTTTTAACTACATGTATTCGACTGCTCCTAGACCCAGCCTGGAGCCTACCAGAGCTGCCCCTTTGGTAAGCATCTGAAACTGCTGCTGAAGGAAAGATCATAAACACGGGAAGGGGCTCAGAGGGAGCTGCCTCTCTCCCCAGGTTGTCGCATTAGTGTGGTTGACTTAGAATGTTGCCTGTATTACGGTTTGGAGGAGGGAGAATGTTTTGCCTTGGCTACTTTCTTTGTGAATCCTTTGGACTTTGATTTCCTCTCTGATTTGTGTCCAAGAAACACTCCAAGCTGAGTGCCTCACTCCCAGACACAGAGAAAAAGTACCTCATTGTGGTAAGACTGCTACTGGAGCACCATTTTTCACTTTGTGCTACCCTTGGAAGGGGTGGAAGTTACCAGTGGGTGAGCAGAGGGACAGTACCGAATGCATAGCTGCTGCTTGGTCCTGTGCACTCTGGCGTGCACACCACAGAGGCGCGAATCACTTAGTGCCTGGGAATCTCCACTGTCAAATTTGTTTATATAATTAAAATGTTACATTATGAAAACATTACATTTTTATATTAAATAACATTAGCATGAAACCTATAGGTGGTGTATGCATTTTCAGAGCCCTTTCTGTCTCACTCTGGAAATAATCTTCAGCCCTGTTAAGGCAGTGAGAAAAGCCTCTGGTTACCATGGTAGCATTTAGATCCTGGTAGGGCCACACTTTCTTCCGCTGCTGAGTGTTTCTAATTGACAAACAACAATTGAACCCTTTGTCATTAAACACAGCAACATATCTATCAGTCTGCAAAATGGTTCAGGGTATATATTAAGTTTCATTTTAAAGTCCTACCTGACTGATAAGCATATAAGATTATATTTTATTTGTAAGAATAAAATCAAAGACTTTGCATCATTTATTTGAGACAGAGTTTGTTAACTCAGCATGTTGGAAACAGGAAATCATTTATATAGGAGTCGAGAAAATTCATGAAAGATCACATTTGAGAGGCATTGCCTTGCCTAGGCTCTGGTATACACTGAAATACACATGAAAAGAAGAAAAGGCACTACAAACAAATCTAGCACCTTCCCCAGTTGTTTAAAAGAGATATAGATGGTCTCTTCCAGGTGTTAAAATAGCATCTTGAGGATAGCTGTTATGTCATAGTTTTTTTTCTTAATAAACCTGGGGACTTGTAAGAGACCTTTAAAAACTACGCATGCATACTCCCATTATATAGATGAGGAAATGAGGAAATGACCTTCCCCAAGGTCACTGAGCTAATTAACCGCAGAGCTGGTACTGGCCATGTCTGTGTTCTTTCCAGTGTACTAGGTGGCCTCACCTTTTGAAGAAATGCTTCTGCTACTGGCTCTCCCAGTTAAGAAACCGGCCTGTAATCCTAGCACTTTGGGAAGCCAAGGCGGGCTGATCACTTGAGGTTAGGAGTCTGAGACCAGCCTGACCAACATGGTGAAACCCTTATCTCTACTAAAAATACACAAAAAAAATTAGTCAGGAGCAGTGACACATGCCTGTAGTCCCAGCTGTTCAGAAGGCTGAGGCACGAGAATAGCTTGAATCCAGGAGGTAGAGGTTGCAGTAAGCCAAGATCACACCACTGCGCTCCAGCCTGGGTGACAGAGTGAGATTCTGTCTCAAAAAAAAAAGCAAAGAAAAAGAAACTGTTCTCAGCTTTAAAGTGGGCACATAAGTATGTACTACTAAAAAACATAATTTCCTCATTGAGCAACTTATGCTTTTACACCTCTGTGCCTTGAAACGTGCATTTCTTTTTCAAGAATATCCGCCCAGAGAACTCGTGTTGATCCTCTGACACTCTGGGAAACTTTTCCTGAACCTCAACAAATTCGAGGTTGAGGTCCAGACCCCTCCTTTGCATTCCTTCGGAGTCTGGGCTTACACTCACAACTGCGTTGGCCTCGGAGTTGTCGGCTGTTCTGTGCTGGACATGAGGGCAGGCTTTGGGCCTTGCTTGAACACAGGAGGCAGATTTCCTCACGTCTCTTCCTAGAGTGAGCTGGTTTCTTTGCTGTGGTTACCTGAGTCACTACTATAGATATCTCATCTTCACTATTGGCCATATTCAGCTAGTCCTAAAGTCCTTAAATGATGGGGTACCTTCTTTCACCCCCTGCCCTTTCAGTTAGACCCTACCCTGAGGGAAGGTATCGAGGAGAGATGTTAGCAAATGGCAGAAATCAATGTAACTTCATAAAATTGCTGCCCTTACTATCCATAGTACCAGCTTCCATTTATTTAGTTTTACTGTGTTAGGCACTGTGCCAAGATTTTATACTTGTTATATCATTTAATCCTTATAGCAGCTCTGAGCTCAACTTTGTATTATATGTTCAGATGAAAAAAATGGTCTCAAAGAGGTTGAGTAAGATGCTCAGAGTCACACAGAAAGTGGATTTCAACTTGGGTCTCTCTGAGCCTAAGGCTCATGCAACTCTGCACATGATTTCCCTGCTTTCCTTCCTCAACCTTGTTCATAGATTTAACTAGAAGTGAGGAAGCTTGGTGTTACAGCACCTCCTTCCCCACCCTGCCCCACTACCACCACAAACAGTATTACATTTACTTTCAATTCTTATTGTTCTTGTCCATACCCGAGACCTTTTTTTTTCCACCTAGAACACCTGTTATTGACAGTCAGGGTTCCATGACATAAGAGATATAGGATACTACTGAAAATTTTTTTAATCCCTAAAAATATCTCAACTACAGGCCAGGTGCAGTGGCTCACATCTGTAATCCCAACACTTTGGGAGGCCAAGGCGGGCAGATCACCTGAGGTCAGGAGTTCGAGACCAGCCTGACCAACGTGGAGAAACCCTGTCTCTACTAAAAATACAAAATTAGCTGGGCGTGATGGTGCACACCTGTAATCCCAGCTACTCAGGAGGCTGAGGCAGGAGAATTGCTTGAACCTGGGAGGCAGAGGTTGTGGTGAGCCAAGATCAGGCCATTGCACTCCAGCCTGGGCAAAAAGAGCAAAACTCCACCTCAAAGGAAAAAAAAGAAAAAGAAAAAAAATATCTGAACTACAATATACCAAAGTATTCTCGCCTTCCCGGAACCTTAGAAGTTGCTTCTCAGAAAATTGTTTTCCTTTCCATGTTTTTATCTTGTTACTTTTAGATTTGAACTCAACACCGTGCTGTTAATTTTCACTTCCAAGAGCAAGGAAATCTGATCATGGAACTTTGAAACGATGTGGTTTAGTCATCAGGTCACATTCCACTTGATTTGGAATGTGCTTTTTTTTTTTCGGAGATGGAGTCTTGCTCTGTCGTCCAGGCTGGAGTGCAGTGGTGCCATCTCAGCTCACGGCAACCTCCACCTCCCGGGTTCAAGCCATTCTCCTGCCACAGCCTCCCGAGTAGCTAGGATTACAGGCGTGCACCACCACGCCTGGCTAATTTTTGTATTTTTAGTAGAGATGGGGTTTCACCATGTTGGCCAGGCTGGTCACAAATTCCTGACCTTAAGTGATCCACCTGCCTCAACCACCCAAAGTGCTGGGATTACAGGCGTGAGCCACCATGCCCAGCCTTGGAATGTGCTTTTAAAAATTGCCAAAACTTTGCTTTAAAATGCTAAAAAAGCATTAGTCAAAAATTAGAATATTTCTATTATTATCCAAACATATAAGATGTGTTTTTGCAGGATGAAAATAAAGAGGTTGTTTGCCATAGAAGAGGATATACCTCATTGTAAAGGTTGAGTCAGTAATTTCTTTGATTTAAATCTGAATCAAGAATTTATTTTAACCTCTGAATGGTCATCATATAAAATGTGTTGGCATTTGTGCCTGTCTCACTGTATTAATTTTCTTTTCTTAATAGGCTGGATTTGGTTATGGTTTGCCAATTTCCCGTCTATATGCTAGATATTTTCAAGGAGATCTGAAACTGTATTCCATGGAAGGAGTGGGTACCGATGCTGTCATTTATTTGAAGGTACTGCATTTTATTTGTTAGTATGAGGCATCTTTGCTTTTTAAAGCTATAAGTTCTAATCACTGATTGAGAATAGCACTGTATCATCTCTTAGATTTATCTCAGATTTACTACAGTTTCTTATGAAAACCATGTTATGCCTCACCCTGAATTCTATGCTCAGGTATAGCAAAATGTGAAACGTGGAGGTATAGAAATTAAAATACTGACTTTGGTTGGGCACGGCAGCACATGCCTGTAATCCCAGCACTCAGAGGTTGAGGCAGGCAGATCACCTGAGGTCAGGAGTTCAAGACCAGTCTGGCCAACATGGTGAAACTCTGTGTCTACAAAAAATACAAAAAAATTAGCTGGTATGGTGGTGCGTGCCTGTAGTCCCAGCTACTCAGGAGGCTGAGGCAGGAGAATCACTTGAACCCAGGAGGTGGAGGTTGCAGTGAGCCGAGATGGCATCACTGCACTCCAGCCTGGGCGACGGAACAAGACTCCGTCTCAAAAGAGAAAAAATAAAATACTGATGTTTAAAATCATAATTTTAAATTGTGACTTTAAAAAACTACATGTCTATTGAAAGGTCTGATCTAAAAGGAGGCAGATTTTCATAAACTGAAGTATTTTAGTATTTTGTTTTAAAAACCCACTTGCTTTCCCAAAGTTACAAGAATTCAGTAATCATAATATGGTTATATAAAAGGTTCATCTAATAACAAACTTCTCTGTAACACAGGTTTTCTCATTCATTAGTGGTAATTGGACTTTTATTTCTAAACTCTAGAATATTTGCAACATTTTTTGAATAGGTAATACAGGCACATAATAAAAGTTTTAAAGCTACAAAAGGAAAACTGAGGTTTGTCCTCCCACTGACCCTAAACCACCAGTTCTCTTCAGCAGAGATCACTACAGGTCTCATTGTCTTAGGGATCCTCCTAGAGTTGATTCTACATTTATAAATATGGGAAAAACAGAATTTTTCCCACATAAATGAAATTTTTCCAATCTGTCTTGGAGATCTTTCCAGATCAGTTTATATAGAACTGGCTCATTCTTTTAAATGGTAGCATAGCATGCTGCTGCGGGTTGAGCATCCCTATCCCAAGAGTCTGCGATCCAAAATGCTTGAAATCTGGAACTTTTTGAGCACTGACATGATGCTCGTTCAGACATCAAGCTCAAAGGAAATGCTTATTGGAGCGCTCCAGATTCCAGATTTTCAGATTAGAGATGCTTAACAGGTAAGCACAATGCCAATATTCCAAAATCTGAAAAAAACAGAACTACTTCTGGTCCCAAGCATTTTTTTTTTTTTTTTTTTTTTTTTTTTTGAGATGGAGTCTCCCATCTCCTTCTGTCTCCCAGGCTGCAGTAGCGCCATCTCGGCTCATTGTAACCTCCACCTTCCGGGTTCAAGCCATACTCCTACCTCAGACTTCCGAGTAGCTGGGATTACAGGTGCCCGCCACCACGCCCAGCTAATTTTTTGTATTTTTTAGTAGAGACAGAGTTTCACCATGTTGGCCAGGCTGGTCTCGAACTTCTGACTTCAGGTGATCTGCCCAACTCCACCTCTCAAAGTGCTGGGATTACAGGCATGAGCCACCACGCCCCCACCTATTCCCAAGCATTTCAAAGGGATACTCAACCTGTGTATGTGATACCAGAATTTAACCAATTATTGAGAGTATTTATCTTAGATGCCCATGCATCTAAGTAATGTGATATTTGATATCACTTGATGGTGTGTGTTTACAAACCTGGGATGCATGAGACTTTTTTTCTTCCTGAGCCCTCTGTGAGACCAATCACCAAGTATAGTCAAAACAGTTGAGCATCTCAAAGCAGTATGAACTGAATTAAAATGTGTTTTGTTCTGGTCATATGTATTTCAGTTTTGATTTTGAATGAGAAAATGTTTTTATTCCTTTAAAAAAACTTTAATGTTTTCCTGGCCAGTCTAAGTAAATTACTAAGATGTAATTTTACTATCATTTCGAAAATACGTATTAAGGTATCTGATGTTTTAAATAATAAAATTCGGGTTACTGTTTCACATGAGAAAAATGACACTGAACCTCTGGTGTATATTTTTGTTTCTCCGGTAGGCTCTTTCAAGTGAGTCATTTGAGAGACTTCCAGTTTTTAATAAGTCCGCATGGCGCCATTACAAGACCACTCCTGAAGCTGACGATTGGAGCAATCCCAGCAGTGAACCCAGGGATGCTTCAAAATACAAAGCGAAACAGTAATGTACCATCTTGATTTCTATTACAAAGTATCTGATTTGTCTGAATGAAGGTGTTCCACTTACTGTTCCAGGAATTCTTGCACTGTAGAGATATTCACAGCAGCGAGCAGGGGTTTGGCCTGCCGTGAATTTTATTTAAAAAGCAATTAAGTTTGCAGTTTGTCATCATAAACATTGTAGGTTGAAACTGAAAAAATAAGTTAAAATGATTGATCAAGATAAAAGGTGGTCTATCCATGCAATAGAGCATTATTTGGCTTTAAAAAGGAAGGACATTCTGATGTGTGCTACAGCATGGATGAACCTTGAAGTCATTTTGCTAATTGAAATAAGCCAGACATAAAAGTCCAAATACTATGATTCCACTTATTTGAGGTACCTAGAGTAGTCAAATGCAGAGGCACAAAGTTGAAGGAGGTTGCCAGGGGCTAGCAAGGAAGAGGGAATGGGGAGTCATTGTTTCATGGGTATAGAGTTTCAGGTGGAAAGATGAAAAAAATTCTGGAGATGGATGGTAATGATGGTTTTACAACAGTGTGAAAGTACTCAGTGCCGCTGAACTGTACATGTAACAGTGGTTAAGATGGTAAGTTTTGGGCTGGGTGTGGTGGCTGACATCTGTAATCCCAGCACTTTGGGAGGCTGAGGTGGGATGATCTCTTGAGACCCCGTCTCTACAAAAAATTTAAAAAGGTAAAATTAGCCGAGTTTGGTGGTATGTGTCTGTAGTCCTCGCTACTCAGGAGGACCACAGACACACACCACCCAAAGTGCTGGGATTACAGGCCTCAGCAGGAGGATCACTTGAGCCCAGGACTTCCAGGCTGTAGTGAGCTATGATTCACACCACTGCACACCACCCTGGGGGACAGAACAAAACAAGACTGTGTCTCAAAAAAGAAAAAGATGGTAAGTTCTGTTACGTATAGCTTAGCACAATAAAAAATTTAAACATTGTAAAGGAAAAATTATAATTCACAGAACAAGTTTTATTGTTTTATGGTAATAAGTAAAACAATCTGTAGTTTTCTTCTGACTACCTATCCTTAAGCTTCAACTCTACCAGCAACAGTAAGGGTTCTGCTTTGTTTAACTTAAAATAATCATGTATTAACAGAAAAGCAATATATGTGCATTGTAAAATATAAGAAAACATTGGCTGAGTGCAGTGGCTCACGCCTGTAATCCCAACACTTTGGGAGGCTGAGGCAGGCGGATCACCTGAGGTCAGGAGTTCGAGACCGGCCTAGCCAATATGGTGAAACTGTCTCTACTAAAAATACAAAAATTAGCCAGGCGTGGTGGTGCACACCTGTAATCCCAGCTACTTGGGAAGCTGAGGCAGGAGAATCGCTTGAACCCGGGAGGTGGAGGTTGCAGTAAGCCAAGAGAGTACATTGCACTCCAGCCTGGGTGATTTGAGGTAGACTCCATCTCAAAAAAAAAAAAAAAAAAAGAAAAGAAAAGAAAGGACAATATAAATAAGCCAAAAAAAAGAAAGGGGAAACCTCTGTGTTCCCAAAACCCAGAGATTGCCACTGCTATAGCTTTGTGTATGTTCTTCCAGATATTTTGCTATTTGTGTATATATGTATTTTTTTGCAAATGAGATTACACTATTCATACTGTTTTCCAACCTGCTTTTGTTTCATTTAACCGTCCCATCTTTCCATGTCAATAATCTTTCATCTCATTAAAATTCACCTGATTTGTCTAAACTGAGATCTATTCCAGGACCATATAACACATCTGGGTAGTCTCAAGTTGTTGTTGTCTTTTAACTTAAAAAATTTTTTGTGGGTATGTGAGATGTTGTGATACAGGCATGCAGTGTGAAATAAGCACATTACGGAGAATGGGGTAGCCATCCCCTCAAGCATTTGTCCTTTGAGTTACAAATAATCCAATCCAATTATTTTCTTTAAGTTATTTTAAAATATGCAATTAAGTTATTGTTGGCTGTAGCCCCCTATTGTGCTGTCAAATAGTAGGTCTTTTTCATTCTTTCTATTTTTTGTTGTTTGTGTTTTTGAGACAGAGTCTCACTCTGTTGCCCAGTCTGGAATGCAATGGTGCGATCTTGGCTCACTGCAACCTCTGCCTCCTAGGTTCAAGTGGTTCTCCTGCATCAGCTTCCCAAGTAGCTAGGATTACAGGTGTCCGCCACCATGCCCAGCTAATTTTTTTTTTCTTATTTTTAGTAGAGAGGGGGTTTCACCATGTTGACCAGGCTGGTCTCAAACTCCTGATCTCATGATCTGCCCACCTCGGCCTCTCAAAGTGCTGGGATTACAGGCATGAGCCACTGTGCCCAGCCCTTTCTGTTTTTTTGTACCCATTAACCATTCCTACTTCCCCCCAACCCTCCCACAATGCTTCGCAGCCTCTGGTAACCATCCTTCTACTCTCTGTGACCGTGACTTCAATTGTTTTGAATTTTAGATTCCACAAATAAGTGAGAACATGTGAGTTTGTGTTTCTGTGTCTGGCTTATTTTGCTTAGCATAATGACTTCTAGTTCTATCCATGTTGTTGCAAATGACTGGATTTCATTCTTTTTTATGGCTGAATAGTGCTCCATTGTGTATGTGTGTGTGTATGTAAGTGTGTGTGAGTGTGTGTGTGTGTGTGTATACTACGTTTTCTTTATCCATTCATCTGTTCATGGATACTTAGGTTGCATTTTGTTGTCGTTGAGAGACCGTGCCAGTTGTCCTGAAAAAGTGTCCTGCCTTGATTTGTTTACTTTCTTCTTTGAAATGTCATTTAGCTTGTTCCCCATTCCCTGTATTTCCTATAAATTGGAAGTTGATTAAAAGCTAATGGAGGCTGGATATGGTGGCTCATGCCTGTAATCCCAGCATTTTGGGAGGCTGAGGTGGGCACATCACTTGAGGTCAGGAGTTAGAGACCAGCCTGGACAACATGGCGAAACCCTGTCTTTACTAAAAATATAAAAATTAGCCAGGCATGATGGCACATGCTTGTAATCCCAGCTACTCGGCTGGCTGAGGAATGAGAATCACTTGAAGCCAGAAGGCGGAGGTTGCAGTGAGCCAAGATTGTGCCACTGCACTCCAGCCTGAGCAACAGAGTGAGACACTATCTTAAAAAAAAAAATAAAAAAAAAGCTAATGGAGCATTTTTTGCTAAATCTGTAAGCACTGTTGCAGAATTACACTATGAGACTCATGACATCTTATTGACCCGCCATTAGTGATGTTAGGATTGAGCATAGTTTAGGTGATGGCTATCTGATCCGTTTGAGTTATAGTTGTTATTCCCCTCTTCACTAGAAAATAATCTGTGTGGTGTTATTTTGGCACTATGCAATGTATACTTACCAATCAGCTCTTCATGTAATGGTTTTTACCCCAGTTGATCATTTTGGCCTGTGTTAAAATTAACACAGTAATTTTATTTGTGTTTATAAAATGATGTTTTTTTCAAAAAAATCATTCCTTTGTCTATTATTCGCTGATATTCCCCTATAAAGTAAAGCTCTTCCTTATCAAATAAGGCCATTTAGATATTTTGAAGTAGAGTTCCTCTGGTAAGTGTTTAACTCTTTCCTTTTAAATTTAAAGGGACAAATAAATTTCCTTCAAGTTACCAAGTTTCCAGGTAAGAAATATGTTAAAAAGCCACCTTAAATGGTAACAAATGAGTTTATGGCTTTGTCTTTTTTAGTATTATTATAGACTGTGTTACTTTGATACGTTTTAATCAGCACTTATTTTATTGAAGTATAACACATAGTAGTAGTAAAGTGCATACATCTTAAGTTTACAGCTCTTTTTACACGTATATTTCCTCCACCCTCAAAGACTCCTTTCTATTCAAACACTTTTCCCTCCCTCCTTTACCATATAATTACTTTTCTAACTTTATCACCATAGGCTCTCTTCTTGAACTTAAAAGGAACACATTGTCTATACCCTTCTTTTGTCTGGCTTTGTGTGAAATTCATCCATGTTATTGCATGTAATAGTCATTTTCCTTTTTGATGCTTAATTGACATACCTTTGGCCAATGAGAGCTATTTCCAGCTGGATCCTTTGTCTTCTATTGCCAAAAACTCATTAATCTTTGAAAACTTTCTTGCCCAAGATGATATCTTAGATTCATCTTATACCTTCTGTGCCTGTGTCCTGGAATCAACTATTTCCCCCAAGGAGTCCTGTTTCTTTTTTTTCCTTTTCTTTTTTTTTTGAGACGGAGTCTCACTCTGTCACCCAGGCTGGAGTGCAGTGGCACAATCTTGGCTCACTGCAGCCTCCACCTCCTGGGTTCAAGTGATTCTAGCGTCTCAGCCTCCCAAGTAGCTGGGACTACAGGCACAAGCCACCACACCCAGCTATTTTTTTTTTTTTTTTTTTGTATTTTTAGTAGAGATGGGGTTTCGCCATGTTGGCCAGGCTAGTCCCGAAGTCCTGACCTCAGGTAATCCGCCTGCCTCAGCCTCCCAAAGTGCTGGGAGTACAGGCATAAGCCACCTTATCCAGCTCTGTTTCTTTTTAATCAGTGTTAGAGACCCTAATCTGGGAATTGAGAATGCCTGTTGTACTTTTTCTAGGCCCTTTTCCTGGACAGACAGAACTATAAAATATAGCTATATTTAAAATATATTTTAAATCATAAGTTCATATTGATATTTTATTCCGTTTTAACATTGTAATGTTTCTCCCCAGTATATTTTAATTGTGTATATTTCTCAATTTTAACATCTTTAACATAATGCAACAGATATTTGTACGCAAATACAGTTTATATAGCTTTGCAATATTGTACCATTTAGTAGCATTGGTCTTCTCTGACAGGTGTTATAATTGATATCCATATGGATATTTATTTTTTCCTATGGAATTGTCATGGTGGACTGCTACACAATATTGCTGGACTGGCTACTCATCTCGATGAAGTTTAGAAAAGTTTTGTTTATATGCACAAACATACATACTCTCACCATTCCCGGCCAAGTTTAAGCTAAATCAGCTTGATATACCTGGATCATATCAATTTCTGTTGATTCTATTTTCAGTCTGTATGTAAGTCAAATAGAATGTTGAGCATCATTGTGACCAGTTGATTCAAACTGTTCAAACTATTGCTTTGATATTTGAGTAATTTGAGTAGTGCTGAAGCCATCTTTAGAAAAAGGTTTGGTTGTAAAAAGGTGGCTTTAATTGAATATTATTTTAAAGGCAATTTTAAAACTAAGTAGTTCAGGTTGTATGCTAGTTAAGTATTAGTCTTCTAATGTATTATTAGATGAACAAATTTAAGCAGAAAACAGTTGTTAAAATTTTTAAATGCTTACAGCCTAACAATTAAAATTGTTATACTATACAAACAATCAGTAGAGATTTGGGAAAAGAATTTAGTAACTATATATATGTGTGTGTGTGTGTGTGTGTATATATATATATATATATATATATAAAAACAAAAAATATATAGAGAATTTAGTAAGTGTAGTAAATTCACTTGGTATTTATACATGAGAAATTCTAAGAAAATTTATTTTCAAAACAGTTTCTAAGTAAGAGTTTTATTATCATTAATTCACACAACATAAAATTCACCCTTTACAAATATACAATTCTGGCCAGGCACAGTGGCTCACGCCTGTAATCCCAGCACTTTGGGAGGCCAAGGCAGGTGGATCACTTGAGGTCAGAAGTTTGAGACCAGCCTGGACAACATGGCAAAACCCCGTCTGTATTAAAACTCAAAAATTAGCTGGCTGGTGGTGGCGGGCACCTGTAATCCCAGCTACTAAGGAGGCTGAGGCAGGAGAATCGCTTGAACCCAGGAGGCCAAGGCGGCAGTGAGCCAAGATCATGCCACTGCACTCCAGCCTGGGTGACAGAGTGAGACTTCGTCTCAACAATAAATACATACATACATACATACATGTATACAATTCCATGTTTTTTAGCATATTCACAGAGTTGCGCAGCCCTTCCTACTATCTACCTTTAGTGTATTTTCATCACCCCAAAAAGGAATCTCATACTTTTTAGCAGTCACTCCCTATTTCTAACCAGAGTTTTCACTGAGAGTAAAGAACTGTTTTAAAGTATACATAAGTAATTAAATGGTCATTCTATTTCTGTATTAATTGTAATTCTAAGATACAGCAAGGGTTTTTGAATTATCACTATAATGAAATGCTCTAAATCCTGGTCAAAACAGGAGATTGTACTCACAAACTCACTATGGATATTCTCATTGTTTTCTTTGTAGGGACAAGATCAAAACTAATAGAACTTTCTAGAGGATTGAATGATCTGGTCCTCTTTATGAAGAAACATTGTCTTCTGCAAGTCAACCAGAGAGAACTGCTTTCTCCCACCTGCTGAGCGTGGCATCATAGTTATTCCTAGTGCTTGAGTGTGTATCTTCTCTGTACCACCTGGACTTTTTCGTGGAGCTTTTCCTGTAACTACTCCAGATCTTCCACTAAAGTTGTAACTTGTTTATGGCATCTTGCTGTGGTGTGATTGACGCCTGTCGCCAAAGAGCACGGAGCCTCCTTACAGCTCTTGTGCCCTCGTACTCTCCATCTTACTATCATAGCGTCTGATGTCTTCAGTCCCTCCAGGATTCTGTGTGCCTTCCCCATTGCAGATACAGCAGATCATACTGTTGCTCCTTGTGACCAAATACCATATTTGTCCCAAACCTCCACCTAGGGCCCCGGGACCCTGGAAGTGGAAGACATCAGCTGGACAAGCCCTGATGATTTATTCCCAGGGCCTTTTGTTCTCCCATGCCTTCCTCTGCCACTCTGTGATTTAGACTTTTGCCTTCTTCCATCTGATCAGATTCTCATTGTGAGGTGTGGTGAGTTTCATGTTAGATCTTCCTCATTGATGCCTTGATTTTATTTTAAAATTCATTTGTATACTTCTGTTGATTAAAGCATTCCAAATGTTGTCTTAGAATTTTTCACCCAACTGCTTGGTTTCAAAGATCTTAAGTGAAAAACTGCCTCCTGGTCAATACCAAATTTGTAAAGAGTGTGAAGTGGAGTTTTTTTGCTTCTGTCAAACTTCATCTATCTAATACTGTACCTGTGTCATATTTTATTCCTTTGTAGTCTTCGAAGGAATTGGAAGTTTCAGTGTGATGCACTTTACTAGTTGTAAAATAGAATATTGGAGAGAAAAGGCCTCTCTAGTTTATTTTTGAAAAATGCTTCAGGTCTTGTTAATTTTTCTTTTCATTAATCTTAGCCAGTTTTAGAATTGTCAGCTCAATCTGATTTTCACAATCCTTTTTGGTAAAAGTTGGAAGTGGGAATTAGCAGATGACTTGAGATAAGGAAAGAGGAATGATGTTATATTTACCCTTAGAAATAGAAGTCCGGATTGAAACCAGCATCCTATATACACCTCCACAGGATGTGCTTCTCTTCATGGTGATTTTTCATGTGTATCATCTGCTTTGACTTCTGCCCTGCTTTAATATCCATATAAATGTTTCAGTCCAATTTGTGTTGAGTCCACTGATGTAGAAGTTTTGACTTGTAAACCATTCATCCTGCTTTAGTCATGTGATAGTACCAATGCAATTAGCCCCACTCCCACCACTGTGGGGGATTTCTCCCCAAGAGGAGGTGTGCTTTGACCAGCTGCATGTGGCTTGATTGCATTCCTGTTTCTCTTAGTTCCACTGGATCTGGTTTTCTTTTATTTCATTATATTACCTGAGCTCAGGGTAGTTCCATTCATCTTTAGAAAGAGCTCATCTCTTCCATCCTTAGAAGGATCTCATCAGAGAACGTATATGTAATCAGTCACATGAAAGAAATACTGATGTACTTCTGAGAGACTGGTGAGAGGTGGGCCATAGGAAGCCCATAGGTCTGAGGACTGAGTCAGTGTCTTGGGGATCGGACTATTCCATATGATTATTTTTGTGTGGTGTAAAAGATGTAAAAAAAAAAAAAAAAAAAAGGTCCTTACATGCAAAGACCCTAGCTTCCTTTTTTTTTTTTTTTTTTTTTTTTTTGAGACACAGTTTCACTCTTTTCCCGAGGCTGGAGTGCAGTGGTGCGATCTCAGCTCACTGCAACCTCCGCCTGCCAGGTTCAAGCGATTCTTATGCCTCACCTTCTCAAATAGCTGGGATTACAGGCACTTGCCACCATGCCCAGCTAGTTTTTGTATTTTTTGTAGAGATGGGATTTCACTATGTTGGCCAGGCTGTTCTCGAACTCCTGACCTCAAGTGACCCGCCCACCCTAGCCTCCCATGGTGTTAGGATTACACGTGCAAGCTGCTGCACCCAGCCCCTAGCTTCCTTATAAACTTGAGATATTATCTTCCTAGGCTTCAATTTCCAACGATACTCCTTTATGCTTTCAAGTGTGATACACTATAGGAGAGAGGAGGCAACAGCTTAGGGCGTGCTGCCTACTCCCTGGCTCTGACAGTATTTTTCTTGTTTGAGGAAGGCCCGTCGATTGCCACAGCTTCATAAGCAGCACCATGTAAGGGGCTTAACATGGAAAATATGGTGTAGAAAAATCCCATCACATTCTTCCCTTTACAAGTGTTTTTCAAAAGTAAAGATTGATTTCAGTGTGGCTTACTCACATCCATCTGACCCCCAGTACAATCTTGCTTCTCCTGTCTTTGTTTTCTTCATTAAAAATTTATCTTTAATCCTAAAGCAACTGTAAGAAGAGTTTCAGGAACAGCTTGTGTTCTCCTAGCTTACTAGCCCCTTTACCCAAGTATTCATTTATCCTTTTTGTCAACTGTACATGATTCTCTGAATTTAGGCAGAGAATCTGGCTGTTTACTGGGTTTGCCTATAAGCCAATGGCCAGATTTCTCCACATAGGTTGTAACATAAATAGACATGGACCCTTTTTCAGCTAAATTCTTTCCCATTCCTCTGTATTGCTCTCTCATTTATTTTATTTTAAGTGGGGACTGTGTCTATTTAAAATAGTGCCTGACACATAGTAGGTGCTTAATAAACATTAATATTGATAAGTAATATTAAAATAATAATGAATAATATTCATAAATAGTAGGTAAATCAAAGATAGGAAACTGTCAGACATTTTCCTTGGATGGTAGGGCGACATCTAAGTTCTTAAACCATCCTTGTCTCTAAATTAAAAATATGGAAATTCAGGTGGGGAGCTGTGGAAGTCCTGAATTTCCTTATAGTGCTAAGAGATGACTTTAAAATGTAGAAAAATGAAAAGAAGTGTAAGGATAGATCCACAGGAGCCATCTTTTCCTTTTTTGTCTCTAAATATCTGATTTTGGCTCCTGAATACAGAATTCTTTCCATCCAAACAGTGTGACATGGTTTTACAGCCTTGCTTATAGATTCCAAAGACCTTTCGCATACAGCATGCCATTTGATTCTTACAATGCCATGAGGTGGACCATGCATGCAGGTATATCTCTATTTTTCATATGAATCCCAAAGCAGTTAAATAGTTTGCCAAGGTGGCATGGTAAGTCAATGGAAGGGCCAAAGCAAGCAGTTAGGTAGTGCTCTGAACAATACACCAGGTGATTTGTATTATCTCTTTTCAGGAATTTCTTGAGTATACTAATCCTCAAAGGGTAAGCTCTAAACCCCAAATTTTCTATAGGGCAAGTTAATTCCATTCAGGAGAGATTTTTCTTTTGTGTGTTTCCATTTTGGCATAGTTAGAGGAGATAATCAGATGGATTTGGCAGCTTTTACCTAAAAAGGCAACTTGAAGTGGATAGCTGTAGGTAATTACTAGAGTTATTTAGATTTCTGTGTCTGAATGAATTCAGTGCTCACTGCCAGCCCTTTCATACAAAGGCTCCATATTTGAGAGTTGATGATTTTATCTTTTTGCAGACTGGATTACAGCTTCGGTTGGGTTTTGTTGCATATTTACAAATGTATTCCTGTTGCTGTTACTTACGAACAGTAACTTGGCTGGCTATCAGATTCTTGGATCACATCCTTTTTCCTTCAGTTATCTGGAGACATAATGTTATTGTTACTTTATTGTTGTCCATATCTGGTGGCACTGAAAGGTCTGAGTCCTGATGGCTTTTTCTTCCCCTTTTGTAGATGACCTGATTGTTTGCCCAGGATACTTGAATTCCTTGTTTATCCTTGAAATTTAGTAACTTCATTGGAGTATATCTCAGGATTGACTGTTGTCTGTTGCCTTTTTCTGGAATGTGCTGACCATTAGATATTGTCATCTCAGGCCTTACTGCATCTTTTATCAGTTTAGTCTGTTCCCTTCTTCAAAACTTTGTTTTTGTATTGGCTCTCTATCATCTGTCCTTCACATTTATCTTTCCTTAGATGGCATTCATCTTATCTTCATACTGTATGATTTTTTTCTCAAGTCTCATCCTTCATTTCAGTGACTGACTCAGTTTTCCGTACTGTTGATTCTAGGGCTTGTTCCTTATAATGTGGCTTCCGCTTCTGTTACTGTTTTATTTTATTTTATTTTATTTTATTTTTTTTCAGACAGTGTCTCACTCTGTCACCCAGGCTAGAGTGCAGTGGCGCAATCTCTGCTCACTGCAACCCCCGCCTCCCAGGTTCAAGTGATTCTCCTGCCTCAGCCTCCCGAGTAGCTGGGATTACAGGCTTATGCCACCATGCCTAGCCAATTTTTGTATTTTAGTAGAGACAGGGTTTCACCATGTTGCCCAGCTGGTCTCGATCTCCTGACTTCAAGTGATCTGCCAGTCTCAACCTCCCAAAGTGCTGGGATTATAGGCGTGAGCCACTGTGCCCAGCCTGGTTTTGTTTTTTATCTCTTTCTTTCCTTAGCTTATTATGTTGTTGTCTTTGATTCCTTATTTCTTCCAGGGCTGGACAATTTTGTCTACAGTTTTCATGTTTATGAGCTCATTCTTTTTCCAGCATGTATTTATCTATCCTTTGCGTCCTTTCATTCCTTTTCTGGTATTATTTTGCTTTTATCTTGATGCACAAGTATCATGATGACCCCTTCTGCTTATTATGTCTTTGAATGGTACCAGTTCTATCTGTCCAGGAAGAGTGTGGGTAAATCCTCCTTGACTCCTCCTCTTTTGAGCAAGACATGTTTGAATGATAACCTTAGCACTTGAACTCTAAGGCTAGCTCTTGATGGGTTATAGTGGTGGAGGGTGTTTTTAGTTTTCATTCATTCTGCTATTTGGATTTGGGGGAATAAGGAGTAATGCGAAGCCTCCTTGGAACATGTTGTCTGTGAGTGTCTTCCATAGACTTTGTTGAATCCTCTGCCCTGGGGGTGGCCGGGTCCCATTGGGAGAGAGATCCTCTTTGCATTTCCCCATTCCCACTAGTTATCCTAGCAGGAACATGGTGGGTTTGTACTTCTGCTCTCCTGGATTGCACGTAGCACACATTTGTGAAATTAGCTCCTAAGGTAGTTTCTCTCCTCTGGTCCTGGTTCTCGCCGCTCTTCCTCTTTTGGATACAGGAGGGGATGAACACACATGGTGCATCTGAGACCTCAACCTCCCCTCCTTGTTTTTGTGGAAACATGCCCACACAGTGTGGTCAGCCTCTCCTAACTGTTGCCAGTCCTGTTTTGCCAAGTTAACAAATGATCAGTAGAGTTCTTGGGAATCCTCTCATTAACTGCCCAGCAATTGTGGCCACTGGAGACTGGGAGAAATGCTGGGCAAATGCAAGAACACATCTTTGATTCATCCCCAACTTGGTTGTGTTTGTCAGATATTGCCCTGGAGTCTGTGGTATGGAGTTGTGGCTTTTACTAGTTTCATTATAGGCAGCTTTTCTTGTTCAACTTTTGGATGTGTGGGTCAGAGGGCAGGAGCACTTAAATAAACATGCATTTATTCTGCCATCTTTTCAGCAGTCCAGATGCCTAAACATTGACTTCGAAGCTAATGTCCTTCGTAATCTACATTTGAGCAAACAGAAGGAAGCAATATTGCCAGCAAGAAAGGATGATTAACAACTTAATCACCACGGGATTGTTTGTTTACTGTTCTGTGTGGAAAGATGACTTTTAAGTCAGGTTCCTGTCTCATCGATTAGAGATATCGGTACCTTCTGGTTTGAAAATAGAGGACATGTGACATTTTAATGAACTTAAGTTGTCAACCATTGACAATTATTAATTAGCTGATTAAATGTGATAGAATATTCCAAACTAGCACATCACCAGAGTTACCAAGAGAAGCCTAAGCTCTTCTTTATGAATAGGTTGTTGGTGGAGCTGTGCCACTGAGAGGGGTTAACATCTCTGAGACCTTAACTGTGCCACAGGTTTTCTTACCTGTCTTTTCAATCAACCCATTTTAAAATTTGGTTCATCAAGAAAGAGAAAGGTGTTAAGTCTTCATCAGAATTTCTTTTGGTTTTTCATTCACATAGTTTGGAGACCTGGAGCCCACCACCAAGTCACACCAGGTTAATGTTTTGAAAGTGCGTTTGTAGGTAGATACCGGGGCTGGGGTTTTATTTGGCCTGTTTGTAGAATGGAAGCCACCTTGCCTCGGTGGTGAGCATATCCCACCAGACATCCAGCAGCAAACTTTGATCACCTTCAGAGCTCCAGCATAATGACCAAGGAGCACTAGTGACAGCCTTGCTGTATGCACCAAGCTCCATCCTGGGCAGTACCTTTCCCTAGCATCTGTCCTGATGTGAAATGGAGACTTGAAGACCAGTACCCACATGTAAGAGAGACTAAGGAAGGGAGGGTGGCAGGGAGAGGAGTCATGTGAAGGAAAGCTACCTTTAGTCCTCCATTGCAATACTGTCCAATGTCGCCAGTGTGCTAGAAACTGTTGAATGCTGGGCATGTGTCAGGGGTCAAAGCAGACAGAAACCCCTGCCTTATGAACCCACATTCTATTAGGGAAGACAGACTAGAAACACAATAAGGATATTTAATAATACAATTGAGAGATGAGTGCTGTGGAGAAAAATCAACCCAGAAAAAGAGATGCAGGAGGTACCACCAAATCTTCTCCATATTGTTTTCATCATGGATAGGTGCGTTCCTTAGAAGACAAAGCATTGGTGATTCCTGAGTTTTTCTCACCTTCACTGATAATCACCTTCAATTTATCTGAATTCGGAGAGTCTTTTCTGTGCCTGCCTCTGCACTTAGCTCTGCAGGGGGCCCTGTCGAGGTCCCCACACTGTGGCTTTGGGTAGACAAAACAAACGGGAGCCCATTTCAGTTCATTGTCTTGCTGACCAATGGGGAACAGTGGTCAGGTAAGAGGAGGCAGCTTTTATAATCAGACTTCATTGAATAGCGTGGGTTGCTGTTTCCTTGTAACAAAACCCCATAATTACAGCAGTTTCCAGATGTGTTTCTTTAGGACTTCAGAACTCATTATTTGAATAGAAGTTTAAAGCATCTCGATGATGCTGTAGCTAAAACAGCTGCTTGTCAGAAGAGAGCCTATTTAACACTTCCAAACTTGTTTTAGAGGTGGAGGAAAGGATAATCTGGGAAGGCTTCTCTCTCAAGTCCACAGGTCAGTAACAGCTATGTTCATCCCCCAAAAGGAAAATAAAATGACAACAATATTTTGGTCACAGATTTCCTGAGAAACTCCGTTTCTACCTTTCTGTCTCTAAGAGAGTGACATGAATTCCCCATGATCTGGGTGATAGGGTTAGGGCGGCCAGGACACTGTTACTTTGTGTGTGACACAGGTGGCTCCTTATGACAGTTCCTCCTTGCCTCAGAGAGAATATCAGAGCCACGGCGGGGGCCGGGGGGACTTGCAGTTTTCTGTCTGGTTGTCCCTGAGGGTAGAGCTGAGTGACCCAGCAGTGGGGGATTTAAAAACTGGAGAAGATGGGATGTGTTTAATTATCCCCATAGGTAGGGCCAATTTGTCACCCTTTAAATAAACTTATTTGTGTATAAACTAAAGCATTTTAGGGCATCATTACTAAAAGTATCCAAGCAAATGTCTGATACAGTTATGTGCCTGCATTAAAAGAAAGCACCCCCCTTATCTTGCCTTAATATCCTTACAGTGTTTTAATAAGTTCGAAATGCATCCTGTAAGTGCATTTTTTTTGCATAAAACACCTAAGGTGGAGAATTGACTTCAGTTCTCTCCATCCTTTCCCCTTAAGTGTTGGTGACACTGCAGGGGCAGCATGCCTCCCATTGGAAGTGGTGACTTCCTCTTTGATAGAGGTTTGCATGTCTCTTGAAAATGAGAAGAAGCAGAGATTGATTTCTGGAGTCCCATGGTCCAGTTTGGACTATTGGGAATATTTTTTGTGGGATTTTTAAAAAAATAAGAGATATGAGATAGTACATTTGTGGTAATACCGGATCCAGGAAGTTTACAGTGAAGAGTATGAACTTAACCTGAAAAGTATTTCTCTGTTCTGTAAATCTCTCAGTGACATTTGAATTAATCAAGGATAATTAAATGTAGTTAGATTTTTGTCAGATTGTAGTTCAAAATAATATCTATGGAGAGGGTAATATATTCTGTAGAAATTTTATTAAGCACTTTAGTTAAGCAAACACTAAGGAGAACAAAACCTCAGGAAGGTTAATTACTAAAAAAACACAAAGTATAGTAGATTATGTAAATGATTTTAATTTTGAATACCATGGCTTGAGCTTTAATTTACATAGAGAGGTATTTTGGATTTTTCACATTATATTTTCTGAAAGTATAGAATTGGAATTGCATTATTTAAAAGTTCTACTCATTTTAGGATTCCATTAAGTTTGCTTAACTTTTTTCATGTTATAAATTCCAAAAGAAAAGAATTACAGTTGCATTCTAGCTAATTATTTTAATATTCCACTAAGTTCGTGTAAATTATAAGACCATATTTTTATTTCTGTACAAATGATGATATTAAGAGAAGTGCAGGAGAGAGGGTGTATGTGAAAGCATCCCGCTCATGCCTGGACTTGCAATAAGTGTTCATTTAAAAGAAAAGCGTTTAACAAGATAAAACCTAAGAGTTTAGACTATAGTATTTTAGTAATTTCTTTAAAGGGAACAGTAAAGAGATCAAATTGATTTTATATGTATTTTTTTTTTGTACTCAGAGAATTACATTTTCACTACCCCCACCTGTCTCAGGGAATAGCCTTTGATAAGAATCCCATGGAAATCTCTGGAACTCTAGTATAGTGTGTTCAGATTTGATAGTTCTTATGTAAATTTCAGA
This sequence comes from Cacajao melanocephalus, assembly GCA_963573385.1. Lineage (NCBI taxonomy): Eukaryota > Metazoa > Chordata > Mammalia > Primates > Pitheciidae > Cacajao > Cacajao melanocephalus. The sequence goes on from CAUYLG010048398.1 coordinate 28,848, forward strand.
GCTAGAGCTTCAAAACTAGAGTATTGTAATCTCAGGAACATAAGATTATCCAAGAAATCTGAACTTTGCTCTTTTCATGATAAATGACATCCAAATTTCCTTTGTCTAGAAGATAAGCATAGATCCCTTTTATCATGCTTCTCTGAGATTTTCACAGAAAAACCCTGCAATTTGATTTTGTTTGATAATTTTTCTTTTTGGCTTTTCAGTGAGGATTTTATTTTCCATTGGAACGGACTCCTTTGGGGATAAAAAGCTTTCACTTAAAAGAACATTCCATTAGATAATTCTAATTTCAATGAACCTAAAAGTGGCTTCTTAATTAGAATTCTCTGGATAACTTTTGCAAATGGGCCAAAACAGCACAAATATCAACAATCATGTATGTACTGAGTAATATTTGCCCTCCAGTTAGCAAAATCAAGAAATGTCTAACTCTGGTACATAGCACTGGTTTAACTACTCTTTTTAGTTCATCTTTGCCTTCCAAATTGGTTGAAAACGGCAAGCATAGAATGGAATGCCTATTAATAACAGAACCACTTAATGTTTTAAATATTCTTACCTTGAGATTCTTTTTGAGAGAAATAAAAGAATCTTAATACCCAATTCTAGTTCTTTTGGCTTTTCATATATGCTAGACATGAAAAAGGCAGTTACAAAAATGAAATATGATTGGAAGTCAGTGGTGTCCACCATTGAGCTGTGCTAAATGTCGTGTCACAAAAGGAGTTTGTGAAAACAGGTAGGATGAGTAGAAAATGTTATAGTGTTGTTTCTATTGTGGCACCGCTTTCTTATAAATTCCATTTGCTTTTTGTCATCTGAACTGTAACAACCGTGAGAAACCTCAGTCCATATTTTTAAAGGCACTATATACTTACAGTAAGAACTGACTTATGCCTTCATCAAAAAAAAGTTGAGGTTAACATTCCACATGTTTAATGAGCACGTTTTAGAATATTTACAGCTAAAGTCTGTCATTTTAGGGATTTGACAAAACTTGAGACTGCCTGCTACTGAAGAGGGACCAGGCAGAATATTCTTAGCCTTGTAACCAGCATTAAAGAGTAAAATATAAGGAGCTTGATGAGATCCTAGATCTGTTCCTTTTCTCCTAGATGCCTGGATAACTCCTGGGGAAAGGATCACATTAAGTCCTTTGGTATCTTGCTTTTCAAGCAAAGTATGTGATTTTGACCAATGAATTGTGCATCTATTTAAAAATTACCAAGTGTATCTTGACTCTGGAGTGGACAGTCAAGGCGAGTTTTACTTAGGAAATATAAAGTATGGAGTATTTTTAAAAATTCAAATTGATTTATACATTGTTGGAGGAATTGAATTCTGTTGCCTCCTTCATTTCCATTATGTTCTTTGTTAGAATCGTGACGCTCTCTTCTCATTGTGATGCTTAGTTCTTATGTAGAACTGAGTGCCACACTCTGATTAGAAACCAGAGTTGTGCTTGAGTCAGTGCTGAAAAATTTAGGAAGAACGGAACATACCACTTTGGCATTCTGGCTGACCCTAATTTCTGCACAGTTCCTTGGTGTTAAAATCATTTGAGGTCCTAATTGCTGCTTATGGTTTATATACACACCATCTGCTGCTCTAAGTTTACATCCTCTCAAAAGTATGTAAGTGCTTGAAATTTCAATGTTTCCCAAATCTAGAACAACTTGTGACTACCTAAGAAATGCTTGAACCAAATAAGAAACGCCACTGTGGAATAAAATATACCATTGTGAACATATCTGATGCTGCAATGAAATGTAAAGTTCCATACTTTACTGATTTTTTATCATTTGACTCATAAAGGCGGTGTCTAAACTGGGAACAGCTGCTAATAGGGTAAAAGTATTATACATGAAATAAAAGTTCATTACAGTATTTGTACTCATAACTCAAAATCTGACCTGGTTCGCTTTGTGCCTCTGTCAGCCTAGTTATAGTGATAAATGTACACTTGAGCACTTGAGTCCAGTGTTCCCAAGCAGCTTTTTATAGAAAGAAGCTTGGTTCCCTGAGTACTATGCTGTTCTGTGGCCTGGCTGGTACACGCCATCATGAATGAAGGATGACTTTGGTTTGAGATAATCTGTCACCCCACATTCCGTGGAGAAAAGTGTTTCATTTTGATGGCTGGGAAAACATGACCAGAGAAGTATGTGACTCAGATAACGTTTCTCGTAACTTGCAGAGAAATCTGTGGTGTCTGTCATAGCCAAACTAGTCGTGGAGCACGCGGACAATTCTGTACCCCAATAATCAGAACAATAAAATGGTAGTTATGATTCACTGTGCATCACTATGGTGTTTTCTGAGCTCTGGTCTATTTCTCATCACTTCCACCTATAAACTTCTCTCTCTTGGTTTCTGAAATTTCATACATTTACGGCACCAAGCACCTTTGCAAATTGCTGGGAATAGACAAGGATGCTTACTGAAAGTCTTATGATTGAGTGAAGGAAAAATAGGTTATTTGGAGTCTCTAGCAGGGAACATAGAGCTCACCTTTTTTGAGGAGCATCCTATGGGTGAAATATAGGAGCTGTCTAACAGTAAACTGTTAGAGTTGGTATTTTTCAAAATATGGTCCATGGATAGAAGAAAGAGGCCATACCCTGTACTGTCTAAGTCAGGACACTTTTGAGAATGAAAAAGAGCACTATTAATTGTTTCTGTAAACTGTGTAGGCAGGTGTACACTGGCACTGTCATGGACAAACGGAGATGGCCTGGCCATGGCCGACCTACACCAGAGCTACCTGAGATGCGGCTTATGCAAATTCCTGGGTCCTACCTCACCTCTTACGCTGATTGATTCTCTAGGGGTTAGCAGGGAGGCCTAGGAATCTATATTTTAACAAATGCTCCAGGGGAATTGTTTCAAAAACTAACTTTGCAAACTGCTGCCACACAGCATCTTCAGAAGACAAACAACTTGAGTTTTTCAATGAAAGTGCTATTGGTTTCATGGTCTTTTACAATGAACTGGGCAGCACCGACACCAAAACCCAGTGCCTCCAAAGAGCTTTGGCTGCAGTTAAGTGTTTCCTGAATAATTAACAGATGTGGCCCTCATGTTCTTTAGCAGTGTGTAATTCTTTTAGTAAACATTTCGTGGTGAAGAGGTTCCTTTTCATGTTTTAATTGGAGAGCCACGTAAGTGCTGTCTTCCATGTTTAACACCAAAAAACAAAAGTTCTCAAAAATTTGAGGCAAATGCCTTGGATTTGAATGGTCCTTGGGGAGTGATCATGTCAGGAAATCACATTTGTCTTTGCTAAGCTACCAATTAGCTCTGTTAACTGTACCTTAGTTTCCTTATCTATAAAATTAGGGAGTTTCTGGGCAGAGTGGCTCATGCCTTTAATCCCAACACTTGGGAGGCCAAGGCAGGAAAATCACTTGAGCCCAGGAGTTTGAGACCAACTTGGGCAGTGTAGCAAAACCCTATTTCTAGAAAAAAAAATACAAAAATTAGTCAGGTGTGGTGGTGCACACCTGTAGGCCCAGCTACTCGGGAAGCTGAAGGGGGAGGATCGCTTGAGCCTAGGAAGTTGAGGCTACAGTGAGCCACGATCGCGTCACTGCACTCCAGCCTGGGCAACAGAGTGAGACCCTGTCTCAAAAATGAATGAATGAATAAATAAATAAAATTAGGGAATTGGACTACATGGATTCCAGACTCTTTTTAGGTTTGATGTTTTATGGCACTCTTTAAAAACCTAAAATGGTAAGCAATTACTAATCTACTTTCATGTTGTCTATATATGGAATACAAAAGCAGTGACTCTTGAAATTGACAGTGGTTATACTCAGAATTTTAGTATTACCCATTTGTATTTTACCAAAAGTCAGCTGCTGTGTTAAGACATCATTCATGACTTGGGATTTGTATTTTTGTAGCAGCAACTCCTGCCCTGGCTTGAAATCCATCAGGTATGTGCGGTTTAGGCTCTCAAAGAGACTCTTCAACTCAAGATCGCACAGTTCCATGTAGCTACTACAGAGCATCACACTTCAGTGTATATTTTTACTTCTTTGTCCTTCATTTCAGAATCCTTTCCGAATGACTTCATAATGCATGCTTACAAGTGATTTTCTGCTGATAATATTTTCAGATATTCGCTTCATAATAACAGTTTACACTTTGATCATATGAATAAATCATAAGCCATCATGTAGAAGGGGTTGCCTCTAGGAGGGTTTCTGTAGACCACCATCAACCACTAGGACTGTCTGCAGTGATGGAAATGTGCTATATCTGTGCTGTCCAATATGGTCGCCACTAGCCACCTCAACAGTTAAAATGTGGCTAGTGCAACTGAGGAACTGAATTTTACATTTTTTTTTATTTTTTGAATTTAAATAGCTACATGTGGCTAGTGGCAACCATACTGGACAGCCATTTCGTCTGTTGAATTATTTAAGATTAACGTTGAGCATCCGTTTTCACCAGTCACCAGGCTGGGTGCTTTATAGCAATTGTGTCATTTTTAAACATTGGTGTTAAGATGAATCCTTTGTCAATGAATCCTTTGCCCTCTGCCCACTGATGACACTTCTATCAGCATAATCATCTCTCTCTCCTTGGTTAAAGATAAAATGATATTTAGACCATTTCCTATTGTGACCACATGGGAGATCAGTTCTCCTCTTTGCTACACAAGCCATTGATCATCTGCCTTTTTGAATCCATTTACTTTCAGGCTTATTTTGTTCCCTGAGCTGATATATTACCATAGCCCAGAGGGTCTCAATCTGACTCCACTTCAGATCCTTTAGAGGGGTGCTGGGGAGTTTTTTTTTTATGAGTTCCCTAGGAGATTTAACATGCAGCAGGGTTGAAAACCACCGATGAAATTCAAACTATAGACCAGTCTTTGGGAATAGGTAGAATGCTGGCTGCACCAAATCCTGTCTCCCTGGCACAGAGCAGGCCTGGGAGCTTTGCACCTTTCTTGATGATCTGCTTAATGGCAATTGGGAAATACTTAAAAAGGAGAAAAGGCCTTGTCAGTTTGGATTTGGGCCAACTAAGCAGCCTTGTCATGTCCTTCTCTGCAAGAAACTCTAAGTTAGGCTAATGCTACTCTTAACTATTCTCTGGCATTCTTGTCCAAACAGTATTTGCAAGTCTTCAAACAAAATAAACATGTTAATGATTTTAGCAACAGTGATGGATGCAGAAGCTTTCAACAGTTCCTTAGTGACAGCTTAATATAATAGTGTAATTATTTCTAAAGTTAGAGATAATTATTGCCACCTTAGCACAATAACTGGAATGGAGCTTCCTGTATAAAAACTGCTCTTCTCCTAGGGCTTCAACTGGTAATGAAATAACAGTTTATAAGGGCAAATAAATGCCCCATTATTCAGGTGAGGGAGGCCCATCAGGCAGTCCGCAATCAAAGAATCTAGGGGGAGATAGAAAATGACCACCTCATCCATGAAGTAGCCCTATCCAATTAGGAGCATTTAAACTATTCCATGTGAGGCCCTCAGAAAACAGAACCTTACTGCCATTCATGGGCCTACCTAAGGGATGACATTGTCAGTCTCCTCTTTTTAGCATAGTTTCAAATAAATAGAAAATCTTTTAAAAATCTGGTTTTCCTATATTCCCTCACAGAGTTGGTAATCTTTATACTCGGGGACAGTGAAATTATCATGTAAAATTAGTAAGTAAAATAATTGTAAGATTCTATTGGTAGAATCAGAAGTTTCAGTGGGCAGAAACATGGACTTTTCCTTAAGAGCTAAGTCAAGTCAAAGATAGGGCCAGTCAGGAGACTGAGAGCCAGACTAGTAAACTGAAATTGGAGACAAGGGGCAGGGGTTGTGTCCTCTCTGGTCTTTGTATCCCCAGCACCTAGTGGCCCACTCAAATATTTGTTGAGTACTTCAGATGGGACCTGAAGTTACAATGTGAATTAAAGACCCCGACTTTCAAAGGAAAATAAGTTATTCTGGAAAGGAGCATGGAGTAGCTTGACACTGTTGTGGCTGAAAGTGATTCCTAGCTTACACTGGCTGTGATCAGCATCCAAAGAACCAGGAAAAAACAAAAACAAAAACAGGAGGCAAATAGGCAGGAAACAGATTGTGCCTGACAGCCAGACTCTGTATCCCTGGGTTTGTTTCAGTGGGTACATGTCCAATGGTCAAAGACCGGTTAGTTACCACTTTTGCTTCTTGTTATAGCCAAGTATGGATTGGAGGATATGTACAAGGAAATCAGGGGCGGGGGTCCTTTAACTTCCTTCCCTACTGGCCATGGCTCCATGTTTATGAGTTGAGATTTCAACACTTCCTTTCCTCGTGGACCAGGCAGCATGTTCCTTTGCGTCAGATATCCCCCCATTATATCTATTCCATGCTTCTCTTGCATTTTTGTTTTGTTTTGTTTTGAGACAGAGTCTAGCTCTGTCTCTCAGGCTGGAGTGCAGTGGCACAATCTCCGCTCACTGCAACCTCCGCCACCTAGGTTCAAGCGATTCTCCTGCCTCAGCTTCCCGAGTAGCTGGTACTACAGTCGTGTGCCACCATCCCTAGCTAATTTTTGTATTTTTAGTAGAGATGGAGTTTCCCCATGTTGGCCAGGCTGGTCTCAAACTTGTGACCTCAAGTGATCTGCCCACCTCAGCCTCCAAAAGTGCTGGGATTACAGGTGTGAGCCACTGCACCTGGCCCATGCTTCTCTTGCGGACGTCAAAACTCAAACATTTGAGCAAAGTCATCACTGGTGGGAGTTAAATAGGAACTTTGTTAAATAGGAATGGTAAACAGAAGAAATTATCTGTATCTGCATGACAGTTACTGCTTCTCAATTCTGTCAGGACTTGAGAAAAAGATTCAAGGGTTTGTGACCACTGTCCTCAGTCACCTTAAGTTAGAGAAAATAATGGCTTCCCAAAAATGTCCATATCCTAATCCTCAGAATCTAGGAATACATTGTATTACATACAAAGAAGGAATTAAAGTTGCTGATGAAATTGCTGATGACCTCAAAACAGGGAACTGCTCCTGGGGTTATCTGGATACGCCCAATGTGATTCCAAGGGCTCTTATAAGTGGAGGAGGCAGAAGAAGAGTCAGTGTCAGAGTGATGTGACATGAGAAAGACTGGACTGGCCCCTGCGGGCTTTGAAGATGTTAGGGGGCCATGAGCCAAGAAATGCAGGTAACCTCTAGAAGCTGAAAAGGGCAAGAAAATAGATTCTCCCCTAGAGCCTCCAGACAGGAACAGCTGCCACCTGCCAACACCTTAATTTTAGCCCAGTAAGACTCATTTTGGACTTCTGACCTTCAGGACTGTAATTTAATAAATTTGTGTTGTCTTAAGCCACTGTGTTTGTTATAATTTGTTACAGGAATAGGAAACAAATACAAACCTCTTCCACTTCTTTCATCTATTATTAATCCCTGGGTACCAGATATAGAAACACATAGAAAAAGAATCAGTGACTCAATGGTGTTAAGGTGGATCTGTGATCAGGCTAGTAAATGGCATTTTGTGAACATATTCCCAGTGGAACATGACTACCAAACAGATAAAAAAGACTGGTTATCTTCTCAAGCTATGTAATGGGTCATGTCCCACTATGCACATGGCAGATGATGACAAGTTTCCTTTGGACTTGGACATTTTAGAGTGACAGGGTTATTTGCGAGTATAGTCCTTTGAAAAGGTCCCTGTGGAAAGGGTAAAGTATGCCAACTCTTTCAAGTAGGGAATCATCAATTCTTTTTAAATGGAAGGTTACAGATCAAATATTTTACTTGTATCTAATCCCTCCATCAGAACTCTTTATGAATAGAGTACAGGAACCTTTCAGCTTAATTCTTTTCCTCCACTCAAGAAAGATTATAAAGTTAAGGAGAATAGAAATCGTTTATAGGTGGGGCTGGGTGCAGTGGCTCACACCTGTAATAACAGTACTTTGGGAGGCCGAGACACGCAGATCACTTAAGGTCAGGAGTTCAACCAGCCTGGCCAACAAAGTGAAACCCCATCTCTACTAAAAATACACAGATGCTGTCTCAGACACAGGGAGAAAAAGAAAAAAAATACACACAAAAATTAGCCAGGCATAGTGGCACGTGCCTGTAATCCCAGATACTTGGGAGGCTGAGGCACATGAATCACTTGAACCAGGGAGGCGGAAGTTGCGGTGAGCCAAGATCCCACCACTGCACTCCAACCTGGGTGACAGAGCAAGACCCTGTGTCAAAAAAAAAAAAATTGTTTCTAGGAAAGAGTACGTGTCAACCCTGTTCTGATCATTTCTCCAAGTTTCTCACATTTTGGTCAACTGCAGCTGAAATTTAGCCAATATGGTGCCTTTTCTAGAATACAAGTTATGGTAGTGTAGAAGACTAACATAAGGGTTCTATCATCTACAGATATTTGGGCTCTTAATGAGATTTTCAGATTTTACTGTTTATTGGGTTTTACTTGATTGTTTCCTAAAGAAGTTGATCACCAGATATACTTTGATGCTTATGAACTGTCACACTCTGTCTCAAAAGCATCTCTATGGGAGTCTTTTTAATCTAATAGTTCCTGCTGAATACCTGGAGACGTCACCTAAACATTCAACTCTGGTAACCAATGAAGACTCCAAGACAAGAGACCTATGTCTGTGATGTGTGTGGGAACATTATTATTTAATTTATTTATTTTACTCTAGGTGCATACTATATCTGGCATTTCTCCCCATGTTATCCCTCCCCACCCCCCCGTCCCTCCCCACCCCCTGCTGTCTCTCCCCTATGCCCACCAACTGCCCCCAGTGTGTGATGCTCCTCTCCCTGAGTCCATGTGTTCTCATTATTGAACACCCACCTATGAGTGAGAACATATGGTGTTTGGCTTTCTGTTCTTGTGTCAGTTTGCTGAGAATGATGGTTTCCAGATTCATCTAACTCCCTACAAAGGACACGAACTCATCTTTTTTATGGCTGCATAGTATTCCATGGTGTATATGTGCCACATTTTCTTTGTCCAGTCTGTCATTGATAGGCATTTGGGTTGGTTCCAAGTCTTTGCTATTGTGAACAGTGTCACAATAAATATACATGTGCATGTGTCTTTATAACAGAATGATTTATAATCCTTTGGGTATATACCTAGTAATGGAATTGCTGGGTCAAATGGTATTT
>CAUYLG010048401.1:0-22997 GCA_963573385.1 Cacajao melanocephalus
GCTGACCTTCCACCAACGCTGACCTTCCACCAATGCTCACCCTCCACCAACGCTGACCCTCCACCAATGCTCACCCTCCACCAACGCTCACCCTCCACCAATGCTGACCTTCCACCAACACTGACCACCCCAACAATGCTCACCCTCCACCAATGCTCACCCTCCACCAACGCTGACCCTCCACCAACGCTCACCCTCCACCAACGCTGACCCTCCACCAATGCTCACCCTCCACCAACGCTGAACCTCCACCAACGCTCACCCTCCACCAATGCTGATCCTCCACCAACGCTCACCCTCCACCAACGCTGACCCCTCCACCAATGCTGACCCTCCACCAACACTGACCCCTCCACCATCGCTGCCTGAGCTCAACTTGAGTGGTTCAGAGCAGATCCAACAGCCCTGCCCTCCTGGAATCTTCCCATACTTGGGAACAGCAGGTGCGCTCGCTCCTGCCGCTTGAGAAGCTGCCCACAGGCCCTGAGGGAATTCTCAGCCTTGGAAAGCCCCACCCTGTAGGATGCATCCCACCAGCCGGCCCCACAGTCCCTGCTGAGCAGCAGGAGAAAGGAGGCTCCTGACCTCTGCAGCCCCTCCTCTGCTCTTCACCTTCTTGCGTCTTCTGGTTGGCTTCAGGCCGTGGGGCCAGTGTGCAGGGTCCCTGCCACCAATCCCATGTCCACCACTGCCTTGACAGAGCTCCAGCCCCAGGGTGCATGGGGCAGCTGAGGGGCCCCAGGTCCATCCCGGGGTCTGAGCCATCCCTGTGAAGGTGGAAGACAGAACTCATAACGCAGAGGCCCCCACCAGGTGTCGGGGGACAGGACTGCAAGCGGAGGGAGGGGTGTCTCACAGCAACATCTCTCTTGCTGGGCTCAAAAACCAATTTCCTTTCCCTGCTGCTTGCTGCATCTGTGAGCATGCTGGTCCCTTTTTAATTTGACCTGAATTAATTACGAGAGCAGAGGCAGGTGTTCCTTTTCAGCTTCTCTCTCCAGCTCTCTGCCTGTTCGCTTGCAAATGGCTGGGCAGACTGAGGGGCGATCTGTCCAACAGTGCCAGGGTACGAAGACCGAGGGACCCCATGCAGGTCTGAGGACAGGCATCCATGGAATCTCAGGACCACCGGCAGCTCAGAGGGGCTCAGGATCCCTCCAGTCCCTGTTGGGGGTCTCTTGTTGCTTTATCTCTGCAGCTCTCGACTCCTAAGCCTTTCCCAAGTGCAGCGATTCAGATTCTAAATCAGCACAGGATCAAAGAACCAGGAGTGACCGATGGACATCCTTGCTGGGCCCGAAAGTTTGGCTGAGCCCCTGGTAGCGTGGAAATGCACAGCCTTCTGGACCTGGCCATGGAGACTCCTGCTTGGTCCCGCCTGGTCTCTGCAGACCACAGGCTGGTCACCAATCTCTGGGATGAGGCTGGAGATGGGGGTACCTCAGGCTCAGGGGAGCTTAGCATGTGGCCCCAGGAATGGATACCCCAGGAGAGGGGGTGTGTTTCCATTTTTGACACACCCAACCTGAGCACAAGACGCCAGGATCTACAATGGGGATGGTGACAATCTTCATCACCTATGTGGCCAGAGAGAAGAAAGGCCCCCAGGGCCGTCAGTGAGTTTCACTTCACTTTATAAATGGAGAAGCTGTGTCCAGGCAGGGCAAGGTCAGGGGCAAAGACAAGACTCATGATCCGGTCCCCTGACCCCAGACTCTGCCTCTCAGTGGACAGTGGCTCCCAAACCCAGCAGCATTACTGAGACACAGAGAATTCAACAGGGTCCTCACAAGGCAGGGCACTGCCCTCTGGGCACTTGCCCCACAGCCACAGTGGAGGAAAATCAAGTGCAGGGGTCATAAACCAGTGGGTCCCATGCGGCTCAGACCCAGCAGGACTCACAGGGCCCAGGAAGCAGGAGAGGAGGTGCCCGACGACCTGGACTTGGAAACTGCCACCACAAGCTGGGCTCAGGAGACAAGGACCACGTGAGCTACCGGGATGCACATGAGCTGCCTGGGCAGCGGACTCTGCACCCCACAGGAAACACTGCAGAGAAGGTAAGAACCAATTACTCAGTGAAACAGGAATCCTAGAAACTCCTGACCTGAACCAAGGACCAACCCAGCTGGGAGCCAGGGCAGCTGGAAACCCAGCCCCAGAGGCTGCCACACAGGTGACCCAGGGTCCCCTCCTGATCCTGCGTCTCAGGCCCAGAGTACAGCATCCTGTCTCCTCTCCTGGAGGAATCTGGCAGCCAGCCAGCTTCATGTGTCCCTAAAGGTGGGTTCTCCACTTCCAGAGAGCAGCACCCACCCCCTCTGGGGCCTGTACCTCTTCAGGCCTGGCCTCAGCGCCAGCACCAGGCCCTCTCAAAGCATGGTGTGCCAATGCCTGCATCTGTCCTCATTAATAGCCAGATTCAGGGACGCCAGCAGGGACTTCAGCTTCTGAAAGCAGCTGAGAGGTCTTCACAGAGCAAGTACCCCATGTTCAAGTTCTCCACGCAACAGCTGTGCTGCTGAAAGACCACCCACAACTGAAAGAGCAGACGTGCACAGCTGTGGGTCAGCAGGGCCTCAGGTGGGCGGTCACTCCCCTGTAGGTCATGGTCAATGGTTGCAGGCTGGCCTCGGATGGACAGTCTCTCCTGCTGCAAGCCATGGTCAGCAGGGTCCTGGACGCAGGCTGACCTCGGATGGATGGTCCCTCCTGCTGCAGGTTGTGGTCAGCGGGGCCCTGGATACATGCTGGTCTCGGATGAATGGTCCCTCCTCTGCAGGCCATGGTCAGTGGGGTCCTGGATGCATAGGGCAGCTGCTCTGTCCCCATGGGGGAGTAAGCTAGTGTCACCTGGAGAAAGGCTATGTATAGGAGGAGAAGGGGGTAAAGGAATCTTCCACATGGCCCCACACTGGAAGGCCCCAGGGTAATGCATGTTCTCTGTGGCTTACTGGGAATAAAAGCCTGACCCCTCTTCTCCATGAGAATTTTGCAAATGTCACAAACGCCCCCACATCCCTCTTGCCTTCTGTCTAGGAGAGAATTCTGTGTCTGTCCTCTGTACATTCCTCTGGGAGTGGCACCCCTGGAGTGATGGAATGAGGGCCTTGGGAGCTGAGGTCCCTGGGTCCCAGCCCCGGGCTCCACCCTGTCTAGACTGTGTCACCTTGCAGAAGGCCATGTGAACTGAGAGGAGGAGCCCCATTCACTGGGAGCCCTGGCGAGCCCCAGGCTCCACACTGAGCTTCCTCGTTTTGGCTTAACCTCCACCCTGCCCAACCCACCCCTGTGCCCTGGCTCCCCAGCTCCAGAAACAGGGCCACCTCTGCCCACCCTCTGCCCATGTGCATGGCTGAAAAATGCAGGCAGCCTCCCAGGATGGACAAGAACATGTGGACTTGTCTCTCCCATTCTCACTGCTAAAAGCAGCTGTGAGCCCTGGAATTGTGGTGGAAACAAGCAAAGCATGCCACAGGTGGAAAGAGGAGGTTAAGGTTGGGGTTGGGGTTAGGGTTGGGGTTGGGATTGGGGTTGGGGTTGGGATTGGGTTTGAGGTTGGGAGTAGGGTTGAGGTTGGGGTTAGGGTTGGGGTTGGGGTTAGGGTTAGGGTTAGGGGTGGGGTTAGGGTTAGGTTTGGGGTTGGGATTAGGGTTGGTGTTGGGGTTAGGGTTAGGGGTGGGGTTAGGGTTAGGTTTGGGGTTGGGGTTGGGTTTTGGTTTGGGATTAGGTTTGGGGTTGGGTTTGGGGTTGGGGTTAGGGTTAGGGCCTTTGTGAGACAGAAACAGGAAATGGGCTGCTTAGGACCTTGGAGGAGAGGAACCAAATGGGACGGGTATCTCATGACAGCCCCCTCTCATGTACACACAACAGAAGAGGGGACCAGGCCCAGCCTTTCCCAGTTCCCACCTAGCAAAGGTGGTTGTTCAGTTATGGTCATTACTCCCAGAGCTAATGGGTGTCCCTCTGACAAAGGGCCTGGCAGAACCAGCCTAGAGGCTCTTTAGGGAACCCCACAAGCAATGAGTGGCTGGGAATCACTCTCCTCCCCACTGCCCAAACACGTGACCCTCCTCTCTGTGGGAGCCTGGAGCACCTGCAAGGGGACCCGGCTGCAATGTACAGCTGGCCCAGGAAACATCCCATTCCTGCAGGCCTGACGCTGGGAATTATGGAGCCAAAAAATGCAGACTCAGAAATTAAAAACTCACTGCTGGGCTTAGTAGTAGAGCAAAGAGGCCAGAGGACAGGCTCAGTGAATCTGAGGACTGAGCAAGAGAATTCACCCAACATGAGCAACAGAGAGAAGACAGGCACATACACAGCATGTCAGAGCCCAGGGTCTGGCATCATCATAGCGAAAAACCCAACATGTGAGTTCAATTTCACCAGTTTTTCAGAAAGAAAGGACAAAGGAGGTGTGGCTCAAAGATAATTCACATCAATAATGGCTGAAAGCTTCCCATATTCAGCCCAAGAACATAAACCAGTGGCAAGAAGCTGAGCAAATAACAAGTAGGATAAACCCAAAGAAACCCGCACCATTACACATCAAAACACAACCCCCAAAGCTAACCCTCACACACGTGTTGAACACAGTCCATTCCCACTTTCTGCATAGGGGAATGCTGATTCAAATGACAGCGAATTTCTCATCAGAAACCATGCAGGCCCAAAGGAAGAGGCACAGGCTTTCGGGGTGGTGGGGGCTGCAGAGAGAGGAGAGGAGGCCGGTGCTGCTGAGGCTGTTCTGTGACTTGATTACATTGACACCAGCATCCTGGTTGTGACATGCACTCAGCTTTGCAAGATGGAACCATCGGGGACATTGCATAAAGGGTGCACAGAATCCCTCAGTATTAATTCTTAAGATTGCACAGGAACCTACAGTTCTCTCGAAATAAAAATTTAATTTAAAAAAATTGAGGTGACCTCCTAGAGTCCTGCCCCACCCCCAGTATCCTCCATATAGAAACTGTTGTCACCAATCCCACTGCCAGTGCTGCAGAGAGACCCTGAGCCTGTGCCTCGCGCCCTGTCACAGTCTGCAGGCAGCTCACTCTGCCTACCAAGCCAGCGGCTCTGCCTCCCCATGATCCTCTCTCCCTCTAGCAGCCGGGGTCACAACCTTCCAAAGCATGTCAGAGCATGCCTCCCATGGCTCACACCCCATCACGGGCTCCTCTTCCTCCAGGGACAAGAGCCGCGTGGGCCTCCACCAGAGACCTGCTCCCACCCAGGGCCTTGGGTGGTGCCCCTGCCTGCCAGGCTGTCCCCAGATCTAGGCTCTGCTGCTTCTGGTCACGCAGGGCGTCCTTGCTTCTAAGCCTTCAGCCCCCTCCTGTGCAGCTCTCCTCACCCTCTTGACTTGATTTGGTTTCTTCTGCATTCGATGCCAGCTGACAAATCTTGCTTCCTTCTCTGCCTACCTGTCTGTGTCCTTGTCCTTCCCCACCCCCAGGAGCTGGTGTGTCTCCATCAGGACTTGGTCCAGGCTCCGGCACCTGTGTGGTACCCACCGCGCACCCTGCCCTCCAAATGGATGACTGGTTGAAGGAGCGTGGCCTCCACCAGCCTGTCCAGGCTGCAGGCGTCCACACTCTGCATCACTCTGATCTCCACTAGCTACAGCTGGGGCCTTGCAGGGCTGGGATCTGCTCTGGGAGACCTGTCTGTTCCCGTGGTTCTCCTGGGTCCACCAAGGTCCACCATGGCCTGGCTGTGTCCAGTGGTGCAGGCCATGATTTTGGGGATAGATGTCTCCCTAGCTCCTCTCCTAGCCTCGGCCCTCTTACCCCATTCATTCCCTCTTGCTTGCAAAACACCCTCTAAGGCAAGACCAAGTAATGCTCATTCCTGGCCCCATTGGCCCTCCCTGGACACCCTGGTTCTTTCAGAAAGCCTTGCCACTCCCCCAACAAGGCCCTCTGTCTCTGGACACTCCTTCTCCTCCACCCTATCTGCACCTGATATTTTACGACGCAACCTCACTCCTATTAGCCCTTGGCCCTCAGCTGAGAAGGTGCTGTGAGGTGCACACCACCTCCCCACCTCACTTCCTCCACCCAGTAGAGACCCCCAGCTCCATTTTACAGGTGAGAAAACAGGCTCTGAGACCTTGTGGAACCTTCCCCACAGGCTGCATTCTCCGTTGATTGGCTCCAATGCTTTAGAGACCCAGGCCAATAGGAAGCATTTTCTGCTCTGTTTCCAGACCCTGCTGCAATGTACAGCTGGCGCAGGAAGCATCTTCATTCCTGCAGGCCTGACGCTGGGACTTATGGAGCCAAAAAATGCAGACTCAGAAATTAAAAACTTCTGAGGCACCAGCTTGTGAGTTCTCGAGCCCCAGAGGCCTTGGTTCCAACAGACTTGCAAAGACGAGAGGGCCCTTGGGGAGCCCTGAGTGGGGCACAGTTCGCCACCTGCTTGCGGGGCCTGGAGGGTGGGGGCTGGGGGGCTCTGATGCTCCCAGCTTTCCTGTTCCCTCTCTCTGCCCCCTGCTACTGTGTCACAGGCCCCAGTGTCTGAAAAATCTGGGCGATTCCAAATTATGCAAGGGCAACTGGGAGGGGAAGGGGACGAGGACACTGGGCGGGCAGGCCAGCTGCTCACAATTCAGGTCTTGCCCAGAGGATGCGGGCGCAGCGCCCACAGGGGAAGCCCTTTAGGACTCGCGCCCGC
Source organism: Cacajao melanocephalus (assembly GCA_963573385.1). Taxonomy (NCBI): domain Eukaryota; kingdom Metazoa; phylum Chordata; class Mammalia; order Primates; family Pitheciidae; genus Cacajao; species Cacajao melanocephalus. Next base: position 6,685 of record CAUYLG010048401.1, read on the forward strand.
TGCCCGGCATGCTCCGGGAACATTCCTTCCAGGCTAGATGTGCGTTGCCAGGGAGTGAGATGCCAGGAGGAAGCGTCATTGCCACTGTCAGCCACCACAGGATGTGCCCAAGCCCAGCAGGGTCTCCAGGCTGACCAGACCCCTGAGGGCTCCAGGGAAGGGGCTGCAGCCTGGGGGGCTGCATACGGAGGCCTGGAGGTGGGTCCTGTCCTTCACTCCATAGCAGGATGGCCATGGGCAAGTCCCACACTTCCTCAGGCCCACGTAAGACCCTCAGTGCTAAGGCTTGTACACAGTAGGTGCAATAATAAAGGGCAGTCTTGCTTGGGACTTCTGTCTTCAAGAAGTATGACCTCCTGCTGCATGTGCCCATCTGTGGTGCAATTAAGTCTTGTCCAGGGGAAATCTCTCCAGAGAGGAGTCAAACTCCAAGGTCTATCAACAGCTCTAGAAAGGGGACCCTTGGGGGCTCCAAGGTTCCAGGCCTAGGAAAGAGACTCAAAGCCCGTTTGTGGCCTCATTGAGAAGGACATTGCTAGTGCTTGCAGAGGAATCATGAGTTCACTAGAGGGGTTGGTATCCCTGGTCTCCCAGGAAAGGAATGTTCTAGGAAAGATACAAATTAGTGGCAGCATTTGTTCTATAGCAGAAAAGTGAGCCTGAGTCAGGAGGGCCTTTGGGGGTCCAGGTGGTCACGTCCTACTCTCTCACCAGTCATGCCAGAAGGAAAAGGGCCAGCCCGAGTTGGCAAAACTACACCCCAGTGGGGCCAAGGCCTCAGGATTTATGATTATCCAACATTACCATGGCACCCTCCCAGCACCACTGATGAGCCCACGGGGCCAGCCCAGGCTGGACATCTAGTACTGTGTCTACCGCCTGGGCTCACAGCCCCTGCCCTGTACACCTGCAAGACTGTGCTGCCCACAGGCCCTAGTTCTTCTGAAGTGTCTCTGGGGAGCATCCTGATGTGTTCAGGGACAGGTCCTTTGCCCTTAGTGGCAGTGGGCAGACATCACAGCTATCCCCATGCCAGGAGTCTCTGGGGGCTGCTCTGCCTGCACCATGGGCTGTCCTTGGCCCTCGGAGGCCAGAGCTGTTCTGACCCCCTCTGCAGCCAACTTTGTCCTCTGTCTCCCAGGGCCCAAAGCAGTGCCCCATGGGCCTCAGGCCTCTCACACTTCCAGCAGCTTCCTCTGCAGGCCATGTCCTCTCCGCAGCAGTCAGGCCCAGGTGGGGTGGGCCGTCTTGTCCTCCATTCTCACAGCAACACAGTGGTCGAGAACACGGGCTCTGGAACTAGTTGGCTGGGCCATGCGCCAGCTCTCCGCTTACTCACTCTGAGCACAGAGCCTTGAGTCAGGCTCTCATCATCAGCATCCGCCTATGAACAGGGACTGTCTGGCTCAGGGGTTGTCCAACTCTGCACACACTGGAATCACTTGGGGATGTTTAGCAAGCCCCCATGCCTGGCCCCCACCTCAGGGATTCTGACTTAATTGGTGTGGGAGTGAGTTAGCACTGGAATTTTAGAAACTCCCCAGGCAGTTCATTGGTTCAGCCAAGTTTGGGAACCACTGACCAGACTCACAGAGTGGCTGTCAGAGGTAAATAAGACGACATATGCAAAATACATAGCACCAATCCTGGCTGCAGACGGGACTCAGTGGATGCCAGTATTGTCATTGTTAATGTCACCACCACCAGCACCACAGCACCATCATTATCACTTCACCACCATCACTGTCATCATCACCATCCCCATCATTATCACCATCACCATCATCATCATCCTTACCACCATCATCATCGTTACCGTCACAACCACCATCCACACTGTCATCACAATCACCATCACCATCACTATCAGCACCACCATTATCACTGTAACCACCATCATCACCACCATCACTGTCATCATCATCATCATCACCATGATCATCCTTACCACCATCATCATCATCACCATTATCATCATCATAACCACCATTCATACTGTCATCAAAATCACCATCGCTACCACCATCACCATCAGCACCACCATTATCACTGTAGCTGCCATTATCACCACCATCACTGTCATCATCACCACCATCACTGTCATCACCATCATCACCATCACCATCATCATCATCACCATCACCATCATCCTTACCACCATCATCATTGTCATCACCATTATCATCATCATAACCACCATCCACACTGTCATCACAATCACCATCACTATCAGCATCACCACCACTATCATCTTTACCACCATCACTGTCATCATCACCGTTACTGTCATCCTTACCATCACCATCGTCATCATCATCACCATTACCATCATCACAACCACCATCCACAGTCATCACAATCATCATCACTATCACTATCATCATTATCATCATCACCATCACCATGATCACTAACATCATCACCATCAGCATCATCACCATCACTACCATCATCACCATCACCATCACCACCATCACCACCACCATCATCATCATCACCATCACCATCAGCACCACCTTTATCACTGTAACCACCATTATCACCACCATCACTGTCATCATCATCACCATCACCATCATCATCACCATCACCATCATCCTTACCACCATTATCATCATCACTATTATCATCATCACAACCACCATCTACACTGTCATCACAATCACCATCACTATCACCATCATCACCACCACCATCACCATCACTACCATTACCATCATTACTACTACCATCTCATCACCACCGCCACCATCACCACCAACCATCACCATCACCATCATGACCATCACCATCACCATTGTTACTTCTGCATTGCTCTTTCTATATTTTTATCAGACACTGATGCATGAAATTCTTTGTTCTTTTTTCAGCCAGAAAGCTTATCTAGATCAACTGCAAGTATAGGCAGGTTGCAGGGGAGTTACTATCCTCTGAGTCAACGTTGGCTTACATATACCTGGGACTACTGGTTACTTCCATGTTTTAAATTTCTAAGGAGTTTCTCATTTAAACCTTATTGTAGCCTTAGTATGTGGGCAATTTTTACTATCCCATTTTACAGATGAGGAAACGGAGGCTCAGGAAAGTTAGTTGATATGTCCAAGGTCCCACTGCCACCCAGTGGTAGATCTGAGACCTAAATCTAGGTGTCTAATCTCAAAACACTTGCAAATGTCTTGTCACCTAGAGTCTGGGGCATGTGCTGACCTCCTGAGATGCTGGTATCCCGGTTTTACCCTAAATGCCCTTGTTCCTGCCCTAGATGCCTCCTACTCTGTTGGGATCACAGGAGGCCTTGAGAAAAGGCTTCCAAGAGCTTTGGGTCAGCAGAGAGGAGGAATGAGGCTTCCGCAGAACACTCTGTGCCAGGCCCGCAGCCCACCCCTGACCGCTTTGCAGGGATGTTAGGCAGGGCTGGGCTGAGTCTGGCTCAGGTAGCCGAGCAATGCAGCATAGATTGGTCCCCTATCTCTCCCCAGGGAGGCCTCCCTCTTCAGGCCCTGGAGACTTGCCTGCCTCATCTGTGTCCAGGGGCCTTGGCCGGCAGGGAGGAAGCTCCAATCCCAGGAAGCCCTGCATCAGGGAGGGGAAGGGGGCTGCTAGCATCCAGAGCAGTCTGCTGCTTTGGGAACAGGGAACCCTGGGACCAGAAGGACCTCAGCTCAGGCCCCAGCATGGGGCCTCTGCCCTCCTTGGATGGAGACTGCTCCCCATGCCAGCTGCTGGGCACTCAGAGCCTGTCCCCAGCCTGGGCCAAGCCAACCCAGAGAAAGCCTTTGGACAAGGAGTCTTTGAGGGTGTGTCCACAGCAATGGCAACCCTAGGAAGCAGGTAGGGCTTCAATGGGCCCTGAGCATGCCTCTGGAGCAGCACAGGGCTGAGGGCCTGTGAGGACTTCAGGGAGGAGAGGTGGACAGGGCCTGCGGGTCTGCTGCGCTGTTGGGAGGGGGAGAGGAGAGGAGGAGGAAGGGCTCATGGCAGCTGCCCCAGGACTGTACCAGTGGAAAGCAAATGTTGTCCAACGTGCATGAACTGCTCCCTGGAATCCTCCCAAATCAAAGTAGATCTGTTTCCCACCATTGGCTCTCCCCCGAGTGGTGATAAGTTCAAATTAGAGGCTCTTCTCAGCCCCCTCTTGCCCTACTGGTGGGGCCCTGGGGCTCTGCAGGAGTCGGCCCCATTGCCCTGACCCAGGAGCCCTGGGAGCCGGGAGACGTCCCCTCTGCAGCCCTGTCACTCAGCCGAGAGAGCCGGCTGTGCTCGCCTTGGTGTCTACACCATCTCCAGCCCCTTCCTTGCCACCCACCCTGAGACCCCATTTGGAGACAGGGCGTGGAGCAGCTCTTCCCACATTAGCAAACACCCACAGCCCCAGCTCCACACAAATTCCCCAGAGACACAATAGGCTCCACTCCCGCCCCTTCCAAGAGGAGAGCAATGCTTAGTTTTCTTCAGGCCTGCTCACCCCCTTCTGGGAATAAGGCAGGCCTTGAGAACAAAGGCCTTCCTGTCAGACTCTGGAATGGTGACTGAAACAACAACGAAATAACCATCAATCTGTCAACTTCACAGAGATAGTTTTGGCATGATTTACCTTGTAACTCCTGTTCTCCTGCTCTGTAAGAATCTGTCAATTTTTGTGATAGACCCCACAGTGGCCCTCCACAATCCTGGCCTCCCGGTGTTTATACACTTATGTAGCTGTCCCCCATGGCAGCTCATGATAGCCTTTGGAAGGCCAGGTGCAGTGGCTCTGGCAATTCCAGTATTTTGGGAGGCCAAGGCAGGAGATCCCTTGAAGCCAGGTGTTCAAGACCAGCTTGGGCAACATAGTGAGAACCCACCTCTACAAAAAATTTTTAAAATTAGCTGGATGTGGTGGTAGATACCTATAGTCTCAGCTACTCAGGAGGCTGAGGTGGGAGGATGGCTTGGACTCAGGGTTTGAGGTTGCAGTGAGCAGTGATCACACCACTGTACTCCAGCCTGGCAACAGAGCAAGACCCTGTCTCAAAAAGCAAAGTCACTGCAGCTTAGTCTCTTGGATTGCTCATTTTGTGGAAGCTGGTGGCCATGTTTTGAGGAGGCTCAAGCAGCCCTGAGGAGAGTCCGAGGAGCCACCCTTCCAGCCACATGCAGGAGCCACCTTGGAAGGGATTCCTCCAGCTTGGCAAACTTCCAGCTGACAGCAAACTCATGAGCCCCTAAGGCAGAAAAGCCCTGCTGAGCTCAAATTCATGACCTACAGAAGCCATGAGAGATGATAAATTATCATTGTCCTTTGAAGAAATTAAGTTTTGGGGTGATTTGTTACCAGCAACAGATAACACACTTTTCAACAATTCTGGAGTTTGCATTATGGAGCTTTTTCAGGGGTCACTGTGGTGAAGTGTGAAGCCTCAAGGTTTGAGGTGGACCCCAATGTCAGAGAGGCCCCCAAGAGAAGAGGGGCTCCCTTCTCTCTGTCCCCTGCCCTTCCAGAGCCCCCTCCACACATGTCCCCACAGGCCCACCCACCCCAAGTGGTGCCTGGGGAAATGGTCAGGCCCCCAGCCCAGACCCCTGGCCCCATGTGGCTGCAGGTTTCTGCTCCAGAGGAGCTCTTTGAGGGGCTTCCTTGACCACCCCTCAATTAAAAACTGGGTGTTTGGAAAAGTCCTTTGCAGGGAGAACTCTGGGTGTTGCCCTCAAGCCACCTTCTAGGACCCTGTGGCTGTCTCTGCCTGGGAATACAGGTTCCTGCTTTGCCAGTCCCACATCCTTGGCCATTTATCCCATTGCGTTGCCCAGCCTGCAGGGAGGAGCGAGGGGGAAAATATCCCATTTCTGCTCATGTCAGAGGCTGGCAGCCCTAGAAGGGGCTGAGGGATGGAGCACGACCCTCGACCTGTACAGACAAGGGCCCAGAAAGGCTGTGGAATCTGCCAGCGGCCACCTAGCAGGCAGGCAGTGGTGTGGCCCCCAGAGGTCCTCCTCCCAGCCCAGCCTCTGCCCCCAACCCAGGTTCCTCCCAATCGGTGTTTTCTCACAGACGTCTCAGAGCTGTTTTTTCTCTGAAAGCTAAACAAACACTTCGCTCTTAGAATGAGATGCGGGACGTATCCACATACAGCAGCCCCAGCTGTCCTGGCCCCCAGGCCCCCACCATCTGGCCATGAACATGCTTTCCTGGTCCTGGCCTGACCGGCGGGTGTCTGCACAGGGACAAGGTGGTGGGTGGAGCCCAGGGCCCCTGGACAACCAGGCCATCCCACAGCTTGGCAGGAAACCAGGGATGGCCTGGCCTGTTTTCTTGGCACCTCCTGTGTTGCTGCCTGCAGGTAGTTCTCTCCTCCAAGGAGGTCTGGGGAAGGCGCCCAGTGGGTGGGGCTGAGGCCGCTTCCCCAGGAGGGTTGCCTCACTGCAGAGCCAAGCTGGGCGCCCAGGAGCAGCTCAGGGCTGCTTGTTTACTCCAACCCTGACCACTGGCAAAAGGGATTTGAGGGCTGGCTCATCTGTGGCGGCAGCCAAGGTCAATGGAAAAGCCTCACGGGAGGAAGGGAGGGATGTGGGGTGTTTGAGCTGTGAGAGGCCCCCCCAGGACGCATGCTGGGACCACAGCTGGGCGGAAGCAGGTGTGGCAGCCCAGCCAAGGCAGGGCAGGGCCCGAGGGCAGGTGGGTGCCGCAAGCAGCCCAATCCAGCTTGAAGTGGAACCGCTTCCGCTCTGTTGAAAGTTCCGTTTCTGAGACCTGTGCAAGCAATCATGCTCCCAGCAGAATGAACACAGACACCAGTGTAGACTCTGCACAACCACTGTGCGGGGGCCCCATAAGCACTCCTGGGACACAGAGAGAGCCCTCCCCTCTCACACCCTGACCCTCCTCTCTCAGACGCCTCTGTCGCATGGGTGACGGGCACTACCTTGCTTTTTCCCATGTAGTTTTGCCATAGATTATTTAGCTTTGTTTCTTAACTTGTAAAAAACAAAACTGAACCCCCAACGATGTCCCATGCCCTGTCCCCCAGGGCGCCCCATGAGGCTCCTTCCTGCCAAAGCCCACATGTTGCCCACGGTGCTCCGGGTGTAAAAGGACTGAGCCATCCCTCTGCTGCAACTGTGCTTCCAGCAGTTTCCAGCATCTTGCTTTCTGAGCAGCGCTGCCATGAACACTCCCACAAACTCCTTGAGTCTGCCATGCTTGACTTTCTGAGACAGGTCGGGGGTGGTGCTGGCCCCACGCGGGCAGCCCAGCAGCTCTGGGTGTTGGTTCCAGATGGCACTGTCTGGCTGAGGGTCCCCTTACTCTGTCTTCACCAGCCCTGGGTAGGGCCAGACTTTTTAAGCTTTTGCAGATCTGCTGGGTGAGTCAGGGTCCTTCGCTGTGATCTCAACTTGCATTTTCCTGATTGCCAAGGAGCTGAGCATTGGCCACACCCGAGTTGCTGTTCATGATGCCATGGACCCATCTTCCACTGTCTGGCCCTTTGCCTTGTCGATTCCTATTAACATCTTCAAATATTCTGGGCCTCCCTTTTTTTTTGTCAAATATATGGTAAATGTTCTCCTTTGGGGCTTGTCTTTTCATTCCTTTTATGGTAGATTTTGATATAAAGGAATTTCTTTATTTTAATGTTTTAGAATTTACCAATCTTTGCCTTTATGATGATTAATTTTATAGATTGTTTAAGAACTCCATCCCTAACTCATAGTCATGAAAATAGCCCTTTAAATCCTCTTCTAAAACTTTTATGGATTTATCTACATTTAGGAATTTAATCCATGCAGGTCTCCCTTTAGTGGTGTGGGGAGGAACAGCACTCACTCTCTACTTTCTGTATACGGGCATCCGGTTGTCCCAAAGCCACCCTCCCACTCACGCCTCTGCCTCCCTGGCCCGACTCCATGCAGTGCAGCCACGCTCTGTCCCCACCTCAGCATCACCTTGTCACAAATGTTACGACTTTTTCATAAACCTCAATGGCAGGCAACCCCAAGTTCCTGCCTGGATCTTTGTCCTTCAAGAGTGGGTTAGCTATTCCCACTTCTTTGACTTTCAACATAAATTTTAGAATCAGTTTTCCACAAACCACCACAAACAATTGCAGAAATCTGGATATGGAATACGTGACATGTATGAATTCCTTTGGGGAGAGTTGACATCTTGGCAACTTCGGACTTCTCGGTTCACAAATACAGTTATTTAAGGAACCATTCATTTGAGTCTTCTCAAATGTCTCTCAATCATGTTTTTTTTACAAGGGTTTCCTCTATAAAAATCTTATACATTGTTTGTTCTTCCTAGTATTTAATAGGCTCAGGCTTTTGTAAATGACATCTTTTCTAAATTTCAGTTTGTCTTTGGCAAACTTTTCTTTGTAAAGAAAAACAGCTGATTTTTTTTGTATATTGATTTTGTCTCCAGCAAACTTCTCAGCTCTCTTACTGATTTAGTAATTGACCGTAGTGCTCTTCAGCTCTTTGAACACACATAACCAGATCCTCTGTGGCTGTCAGAAGTTGTATTTCTTCCTTTCCAATCCCACTAGCTTTCATTTCCTTTTCCTGCCTTACAGCCTTGGCCCTGACTTTCGGAACAACGCTGGTGAAATGGTGCTGGAACGCATCCCTGCTCGGTCCCCATATTAAAGCAAAAGCTTCCAAAGTGCTTCTTTTTTGGGTTTTCGTACAGACTGTTTATCAGACTAGGGAGATGCTGCTATTTCTAGTTGAAATATCTTTTTTATGAATGGACGTTAAATTTTATCAAACATTCTTTTCCCATTTATTGAAGTGACCATAAGATTTTCCCTTAAACCTTTTAATGTGGAGAATTCTATTCATTGCTGCTGTGGTATCCAATGACTTTTATCCCTGGGAAAGACGTGGCCGGACACGAGATGCCATCCCGTCCATGCGATCAGCCGCTGAGCTTCATTGCGGTCTTTTAAGAGTTGTTATCTCCCTTCTGTATCAAGGACCTCTCACTCCCTGAAATGGGATAGAGAATGCTTGTTTCTTGCTGTTCTTTTAACAGATTAAATATAGTGTTATTTGTTTCTTGAATATATTATTGATAATCACCAGTGAGGGCATTTGAACCTGGAATTTGTTTTGTTTTGAGACAGGGTCTTGCTCTGTCACCCAGGCTGGAGTGCAGTGGTGCAATCACAGCTCACTGCAGCTTTGACCTCCCAGGCTCAGGTGATCCTCCCACCCCAGCCTCCCAAGTAACTAGGACTACAGACGTGCACCACCACATCCAGCTACTTTTTTAAGTTTTTTGTAAAGATGAGGTCTCACTATGTTGCCCACACTAGTCTGAAACTCCTGGGCTCAAGAGATTCCCCTGCTTTGGCATCCCGAGCATCTAGGATTACAGACTGCTGCCACAGCACCCAGCTACATTTTGTATTTTGTAGAGACAGAGTCTTACTATGTTGTCCAGGCTGGTCTCGATCTCCTGGCCTCAAATGATCCTCCTGCCTCAGCCTCCCAAAGTGGTGGGATCACAGGCATGATCCATTTTGCCTGGCCAGGCTGCCCCTTCCTTAGTGGGAAGACTCTCATGCGTTGCTGGTGAGGGAGCAGTGGACGCGTGCACTTTGGATAACTCTTCCGTAAGATCCACTCAGGCTCCATAGCCACATCCGACTGCCTGGTGGTCCCCGGGACACAGCAGAGACTGAGTTCATGCATTTGCCCAAGACACGCACAAGCACCCACGTCTGCTTTACTAATGACTGCAAGAAACTGAAGACCACACAAATACTGATCTGTAGGAGAGCAGGTTGGGGGACGGAACAAGCCCTGGGACGGGCCTCGCAGACATTACATGGAGGGAAAGAAGCCCGAAGCAAAAGAGCAGGTGAAACTCACCAATGGAGGGATGTGGGGGGCCCTGGGAGTCAGGCCTACAGCTACACAGAGGCCATGCTGATGGGAAGTGCAGGAGACAGCCTGTGGCATCCTGCAAAGGTTCTGTGTCTTGTAAAAAATTAATATTAGTGCATTTCACATCATTCACTGTGTGTTATACCACAATTAAAAGAACACACATAGCCAGGGTGCGGTGGCTCACACCTGTAATCCCAGCACTTTGGAAGGCTGAGGCAGGTGGACCATGAGGTCGAGAGATCAAGACCATCCTAGACAAGATGGTGAAACCCCATCTCTACTAAAAATACAAAAATTACCTGGGTGTGGTGGCACATGCCTGTAATCCCAGCTACTCAGGAAGCTGAGGCAGGAGAATCGCTTGAACCTGGGAGGCGGAGGTTACAGTGAGCCGAGATCATGCCCAGGCACTCCAGCCTGGTGACAAAGTGAGACTCCATCTTAAAACACACACACACACACACACACACACATACACACGTGATGAGAGCATATTGCAAAGGCGCCCTCTCCCTCTGCCACCACCACTGGATGTTGGCTGTTCTTTCAGGATTCTTTTCCCTGACAAGCCTGTGTGTGGGGTGTAAGGCCACTGCCCACCAGATCCTCTTAGCCCTCAACATATTACAGGCAATTTTCTGATTTGCACAGGGCTGTAACACCACCAAAGTTAGGTCACGTGCATCCTTCACTCGGCGTCTTTCTGATGAGTTGTTCCAAGTCAATCGCTGCACTGGAGGCTGGGCACTTATAACCTCCCTCCACCTCTTCGGAGATCCGAAAGGATCCTACACTCATTTCACAGATGAGGCCGCTGAGATTTCCAGGCAAGCCCCTCTCCCCAGGCCAAGAAGAGGAATGCCTGAGCCTCCTCCTGCTGACTCGTGACCCTGTCTGACCCCAGCAGTCCTTAGAGAACCACACCAGCCCATGAGGTGACACTTCCTGAGCTGCCCATCAGGTGGGCCACAGGCTTTATCTCCTGTTCCCTGAACTTTCTGTTTCTGCAAAGGGTCTCTTCTTGTCCTTTGCCTCTTTACTTACTGGGATCTCGGTGTTGTTGTTGCTTTTTTGTTTTGTTTTGTGTTTTTGAGACGGAGTCACACTCTGTCATCCAGGTTGGAGTGCAGTGGCGCAATCTCAGCTCACTGCACCTCTTGCCTCCTGGGTTCAAGAAATTTTCCTGCCTCAGCCTCCCGAGTAGCTGGGACTACAGGCACCTGCCACCATGTCCAACTAATTTTGTGGTTTTTTTGTAGAGACAGGGTTTCACCATGCTGACCAGGCTGGTCTCAGACTCCTGACCTCAAGTGATCTGCCCGCCTTGGCTTCCCGAAGTGTTGGGATCACAGGCGTGAGCCACCACACCAGGTTGTTTTTCCATCAATTATTATGTTCTCCATATCATTAAGATGCTAATTCCTTGCCATAGTTATTGCAAATGTGGTGGCCATTTAACTTGCCTTTACCTTGCTTATGGGTTTTTGATACACAAAAGCTTTGAATTTTCACTTAGATAAAGGAACGTACTAAGCTCAGAAAAAAATCCACAAGTGAAGAGTGAGGCTCTCGTTCATTTCTGTGTAATCCTGACTCTTGGGCAGCTCAATGGCTTTGAGGCCAGCTCTGCCACTTGTTGGTGCCAGGTCTTGAGAGTCTCACTCTCTGTGAGCCTCAGTTCTCTCATCTGAAAAGTGGGCGTGAATTCCCCAACACTGCTGGTTGTCTCAGAATTAACTGAGATAAAGTGTGCAAGGCGGTGCCTTCCACATGCAGGCCCTCCGCCAGCCGGGGAGCGGCCGGGGGCCACGTCAACATGTGGGTTTTTGGGTTGACACATAATAACTGCACATGTGTGTGGGATGAGGAGAGATGTCTGGAGTCATGTACGCAAAGCATAATGATCAAATCAGGGAGATGGGTGAATCCATCCCCTCCGACATCTGTCCTTTCTTCGAGTTGTGAACACACAAAGTTCTCCCTTCTAGCTTTGAAAATACACAATAAATTATCATTAACTGGAGTCACCCTGCAGTCCCATAGAACCTTCAAATTCATTCCTCCTGTTTCACTTTAATTTTGCATCCATTAACCAATGTCTTCCCCTCCCAGCCTCTCATAACCACAAAGCTCCTCTCTACTTATACAAGCTCAACACTTTCAGCTCCCACACATGAGTGAGGACATGCGGTATTTCTCTTTCTGTACCTGATTCGTTTCATTTGGCAGAATGTCCTAGGGCTCCTCCATGCTCCCCAGAATGACAGGATTTCATTCTTTCTTACGCTGAATCATAGCTGTCCTGTGGGCACAGATCACATTTTCCCAAACCCATTCCTCAGCTGGACATGGGTTCATTCCACATCCTGGTTTCCGTGACTAGTGCTGCAATGAACGGGGTGCAGATATCTCATTCATGGGCTGATTTCCTTTCTTTCAGACAGATACCCAGTCCCAGGACTGCTGGATCATATGGTGGTTCTACTTTCAGCTTTTTGAGGGACCTCTATGCTGTTTTTCACAGTGGCCATACTAGCTTACATTCCCGACAACGGTGTACGGGGGCCAATTTCTCCACATCCTTGCCAGCATGGTTTTGTTTTTGTTTTTGTTTTTGGTCTTTTTGATAATAGTAGTTCTAACTGGAACAAGATAGTATGTCATTGTGGTTTTGATTCGCATTTCCCCAATTATTAGCAATGTTGAGAATTTTTTCATATACTACCTCTCAGCATATACAAAAACCTACTCAAAATAGGTTAAAGACCAAAATGTAAAACCCAAAACTATAAAACTATGAGAAGAAAACATAAGGAAAACACTTCAGGACACCATTCTGGGGAAAGATTTTATGGCCAAGACTTCAAAATCACAGGCAACAAAAACAAAAATGGACACATGGGGCTACGTCAAACTAAGCTTCAGTAAGGCCAAGGCAACAGTCGGCAGAGGGAAGAGACAGCCACAGAAGGGGAGAAAATATCTGCAAACTATTCATCTGACGAGGGATGAATATCCAGAATCTACAAAGAACTCAAGCAGTTCAACAGGGAAAAAAATACATGAGTAACTTGATTGAAAAGCAGGCAAAAGATCTGAATAGACATTTCGCAAAGGAAGACACATAAATCACCCTGACATTTAAAAAAATTCCTGGGCCTCACCCCAGCCAGGTTCTCCAACGTGAGCACCTTCAGAATCACCTGCAGGGCTCGCGAAGGCCCCCAAGTTTGCATTTCCAGTGGTCTCCAGGTGATGCTGACATTGCTCGTCTGGGTGTCGTGTTTTGCGAACGTCACCTTCTCCAGAGAAGAGACCTAGAAGTTAGTCTTGTAAAGCCGCATAAATGATTCTGTCACCTACACACCTGCCTGAGGCCTTGGGGGCTGGAGTGGAAAACACAGAGACTGCTTGGAAAGGAGGAGGCAGGAGGGGGGGCGCATTTCTGCAGGGGTGCAGCATGCGCTCCAGCAGGGCAGTGTAGCAGAGTATTTGCAAATAGCCCGCCAACCAGACTGCAGCCCCAGGAGGACGGAAGAGTCCCTGGCAGGCCTCAGGCCACTGTGTCCACAGAAGGCAGGCAGTGTGAGTCATCTTCCCTCGAGGATGGTGGATAAAACCTCTCCAGCTCCAAAGCCACCTACTGCCACCCAGGCATGGGAGAAATGGGCTAAGGCTGAAGACCCCAGCCTTCTCGTCAAGGGAAACCCCAGCTCCAGCGCATTCTGGAAGGCATGGACTGCCTGGACCCAGCCTGGTCAGCCAGCTGAGCTCAGAGGATCTCATGAGTTTAAAATCAATCACACTTCCCTGGGCTCCATAGCAAGGGAATGAACCAGATAGGTTGTCAAACAAGAGAGACTCTTGGTTGGGGCGGCTACTAGACAGGCCCTCATGAAGAAAGGAGATGTGGACATCAGCTCATTGAACAGATGGGGAAACTGAGGCCCAGAGAGGGGGTTGCCCAGATCTGAGCCAGGGCTAGACATCCCGGGTGTGTTCTTCTTCCAGTTGCCACGTGGAACAGATTACAGCAGAGCTCTGATCCAGCATCCCCCATACCTCCCAGCTCAGAGCACAGGTTCTCAGAGTGTGGCTCAAAGATCCCCATAGTCAGCAGCAACAGTGTGGGCTGCCAGGCTCACCAGGGCTCACTGAATCATAGCCCGCAACAGCCGATTCTGTGGGCGCTCAGAACAGTTGTCCCAGGTGGCCCCTTCTCCAGGGGTCCACCTGACCTTGGCCTGGTCTGCCCACCGGCCACAGAGGCCTGTGTCTCCCTGGTAGCTGGCACCCTGGACTTCACCAGAAGGGTGGAAAGACAAGAACGAGACCCAGCTGCCTCCGGGGGTGGACAAGTCTTCCCGGGACCACAGCACAGGGTCCCGCCTGGACCACGGTGTCCGGTGACCAGTAGCGTCTCCCAATGCCCCACAGAGCTCCCTGCATCTGTGGCTGGAACCTACCTTCCCATGCCTGCTGTGCTCCCAGGCTAGCTGCTCCTGAGTCTCACCGACTGCTCAGGGACAGTGTTGTTCTATTCACGTGGGTGCTGTTTCAGCATCCACTGTGAGCCTGCGGTCACCCTCGCCCCATGGAGCCCCCAGCTGAGATGCCTTCCCCCTTCGAGGATTCCTGTGGTGACGACCACTTGTCCCACAGGCACGTGGGTCTGGCTGCAACTGCGTCCTCCCAGAGGCTGTGAAGGGACACGTTGTGTGGTGTCGTGGCTCCTTTATCTGTCATGGAAGAGGGAACAGACGCCCAGGTAGCAGACGCTTCGGGAGGGGCGCAGGGCATTCCTGGACAAGAGCAGACATGGGCCTCGGCGGCCAGGAAGCCGCCCCAGCCGAATTCCGGATGTGGGTCCCAGCACATGCCTAGTCTTGCGGGACGGGGGCCCCTCCCGGTGCTGACAGCCCAGCCCCCCTGGGGCAGCCTCTCCGGGCTGCAGGTGGCCTCTTGGAGGCGGAAGATCAGTTCCCCCAGGGCTGGGAAGATGAGTTGCATTCCTGGGTCCTGCCACGCTCCCTGCATGCCAATCTCCAGGGAACGGATCACGACACTCATGCCCTTAGACGCTGGCTGACCGAGGCTCAAATCTGCCGTGGCCAGACGCCCGGCGAGCATCCACTGTGCCGAGGTCCCAGGCCCCGGGCTGGCTGCAGAGGAGAACAGTGAGGCCTGCCTGGCACTGCAGACAGGATGCCTAAACCAGCGATGCCACCGAGGCCACTCTCAGGCTGCTCCCCAGCTGCGTGCCAAGCCCCTGACGGGCACTTTATGATGCGTTATCTCGCCTGAGCCCCACAACAACCTGGCCAGGTGGGAATTCTGCTCCCATTAAATAGATAAAGAACTGGGGTTCAGAGAGGCGAGGGCAGCCCCCGGTCCTACGGTTATAAAACACAGGCTAGGCCAGCCCAGGCCCACCTGACTCTGAGCTCACCCGAGGCTCCCGCACAGGCCCAAGCCCTGTTAATAAAACGTAACAAATAGACTCTTTGTTTCAAAGAAAATGTTTTTAAAAGCCAGGCAGCCAAGCCAGGCCCAAGTCACAAGCAGAGGGAGGAGGATGCCGCCAAGGGCTCAGCTCAGGCCTCACCTCCCGACTCCCACTGCTGGCTGTCAGGCTGTGCCCATAGGGACGGACCCCCAGGTAGACACTTTGCAGATGCTGCGGAGGGCCAGGTGAGCCTCAGGGCAGAGCCGGTGGCTGAGGGTGCTCCGAGGCTCATGCGCTGGCCCTGATTCAGGTCCTCTGGGAACTGAGGGCACAAATGCCACGTGCCATCCCACAGAAGTCACGTCACAGCCTCCATCCTGCAGGACAAAGGGGACTGCCCCAGGGGAATCAGGAGGGGCTGCTGCAGGCAAATATGACAGGTAGTTTCTAGGTTACTGGGTTGAGGAAGCAGGAAAGTGCCCAGAGACACTCTCAGTTCTTCTAGAAGGCCCTGGGGGATTTGACCTCTAACCATGATGCATGCGTCCGGGTGTATTACCTCATTCCAGGCTGACCCAGCTGGCCTGGTTGCCACCTCCCAGTCATAGCTGTCAGGTGCAGACCGTTATCTCATAAAACCCAAGGCAGCTCATTACACGCATCCGGGTGAACACGGGGCTGTGGATGCATGAGGACCCACCTCACACATGAAAGGCGTCTGCTCAGGACCACGCTTCCATTTCCCTCCTGTGGACTTTGTTTCCCCAAAGGAACACTCATTTCCTAGAGGGCAAGCACTGAACCTGACACTTCTTCCAACACCTGAAGGGTCCAGCGCACGGTAGGCATCCAGCATACCCAAAGGGCCCAGAGCATAGTAGGTGCCCAACACACCCAAAGGGTCCAAAGCACAGTAGGCATCCAACACACCCAAAGGGTCCAGCACACAGTAGGCGCCCAACACAGCCAAAGGGCCCAGCACACAGTAGGC
>CAUYLG010048406.1:0-20444 GCA_963573385.1 Cacajao melanocephalus
CCCCCCCCCCCCCCCCCCCCCCCCCCCCCCCCCCCCCCCCCCCCCCCCCCCCCCCCCCCCCCCCCCCCCCCCCCCCCCCCCCCCCCCCCCCCCCCCCCCCCCCCCCCCCCCCCCAAAGGCCTGTGGGAGGTGGGACAAGCAAATGCTCTCTTGCTCCTTGCTGGCCAAAACAGGAACTTGGGCCGCCCACTGCCCAGTCCTGCAGTAAGCCGCAGCAGGGCAGGGAGAACAGCTTCAGGGCGGGGCAAGGTGCATCTGGTCAGGTTCAGAGGCTCTGAGCAAAGCGGCAGCACTGAAGGAAGCAATGCGGGGAAAATGCTTTTGCTGGTTCATTTGCTCACCGGCCAGCACCTTCAGATCCCTAGTTGGGGGCTGCATGAAACCACAGAGGAAAACACTGTGGCTGTTAAAAAAAAAAAAACAAAAAAAAAAACGAAAAAAAAAAAAACACATGGACAGAACAAGGAAACTCCCCCCGTGGTCGCTCCCGTGCTGGCCCCGGGTCCCTGTGTGGGCAGCGGCTGGGGAGTGGCCTAGGGTGTGCACATGGTCCCAGCAACATGGCAGCCACATGTCCCTGAGTGGGGACATGGCAAACTTTCTCCTCTGGCAGGAGGTGGTATAAAAAAGGTACTCAAATGGGTGGGCAGCTGCAGTGGCCCAGTGTGCTTCTTTGAATTGTGTGCTCTAATGGCCCCTCCCTAGAAGCTTACCCTTCTAGAGCAGTTTTATAAATTGGCCTGCAAAAACTGGACCTTTGCTGGAAACATTGGTACCCATCTCCTGAGCCTCACTGCCCTTATCAGAACTCACTGTTATGATTACCACCCAACCCAATAGCTCCTTTCATTCCATGCCTCCATGGTGGTCACTGGAGGTTATGCAAGGCCATGGACGTGAGTCCATGACGCTGGTAGGTCGTGGTTGGAATCCAGTACACGGAGAGCCATCTGATAAGATGGATCACGCTTCTTGGGCACTTGAAATTTCGGGGTCCTTACTGAAAGATGTTTTATTTCAGTACCCATTTTACCTGGGGGATGCCTCAGGTAGAAGCAGTTGTAATTTTTTTTAAGTGGGGATGTGGGCATGCCTTGTGTTGAATTTCAGATGGGTGCTTCCATTCCCAAGCTCAAGTCCCCACTAAAATGTATACTGGAAAATTGGGACCAATTTGACATACGACTTTTGAAGAAGAAATGGCTCATATTTTTCCGCCGAACAGAGTGGCTGAAATACTCCCTGCTGAGTGGAAAAATCTGGCCTCCAAAGGGAAGTATAAATTATGACACTAGTCTATAATTAGACCTGCTTTGTAAAAGTGAGAGTAAATGGTTTGAGGTCCCCTATGTGCAACTATTCTTTTCCCTAAGGAATAAGCCTCAGCTCTGACAGGCCTGTGCCCCAAACCCCATTCATCCCTCCTCAGGACTATGTCCACATGTGGGACTCCCTGTGGCAACTACCTCCACCAATGCCAACCAGGGCTCCTCAGCTCCTGTACAGGAGCCAGGGAGGGCCGAGATGGCCAGGGCATCTCAGGCTACCCAGATGCCCAAACTCTGCCCCCTACAGGCAGTGGGTGGAGAATTTGGCCCAACCAAGGTGCACACACCCTTCTCACTTTCTGACGTAAAGCAAATTAAGGTGGACTTAGGAAAGTTTTCAAATAACCCAGACAAGTACATAGACATTCTTGAAGGCCTGGGTCAGTCCTTCAAATTAAACTGAAAAAATGTCATGCTTTTGCTTAATCAAACCCTAACCAGCAATAAAAGGCTGCTCTAGCAGTGGCTCAAGAGTTTGGGGACACTTGGTACCTTAGTTGATACATAACCTAATAATGCCAGAGGAAAAGGATAAATATCCTACAGGTACACAGGCAATCCCTGGCACAAACCCTCACTGGAATCCGAATTCAGAACAGGGGAACTGTAGCCGTAAGCATTTCCTGACCTGTATACTTAAGGAATTAAGGCGAATTAGGAAGAAGCCCATGAACTATGTAATGTTATCCACCATAACTCAAGGAAGGAAAAAAAAACCCAACAGCTTTCCTTAAGCAATTGCAAAAGGCTTTAAAAAAGTACACTCCCCTGTCACCAAACTCTATTGAGGGTCAGTTAATATTAAAGGACAAGTTTATTACTCAGTCAGCAGTAGATATCAAGAGAAAGTTTCAGAAGCTGGCCTTGAAACGAAAACAAAGTCTAGAATCATTGCTAAACCAGGCAACTTCGGTGTGATATAATAAAAACCAAAAGGAACAGGCTAAAAGGATCAGGAAAAATCAAAGAAAAGCTGCGGCCTTAGTTATGGCCTTCAGGCAAGCAGACCCCAGGGGCTCAAATAAGGGAAAGGCTAGGGTTAGCCGCCAGGCTGGCAAAGCTTACCATTGCGGTCTAAAGGGAAATGTATAAAAAACTGTCCCCAGAGGAATGAACCACCACCTAGTCCTTGCTCGCTGTGCCAAGGGAATCACTGGAAAGCACACTGTCCCTGGAAACCAAGGTCCCCTGGGCCTAAGGTGTCTAACCAGATAATCCAATGGCAGGACTAAGGGTGCCTGGAACAAGTGCCAGCACTAGCCATCACCCCCACAAAGCCCCAGGTAAAGCTAGCTATAAAGGTCCAGGAAGCCAGTCTTCTCCTGAGTGCTGGCATGGCCTTCTCAGTATTTCTCTCCTGCCCTGGAAACGGTGCTGGTACTAGAAAAGTCACTGTCTCTATTCAGTTACTATAAGCTATCTCAGGAGCTAATTAATAACAAAAAAGGTTTCTCATTCTCTCTGCCAAAGGCAGCTCTCTCTGCAAACCAGCTTAACTCTTTAGCTGCCATAGCTTTAAAAATAAAAGGGCCCTAAATCTGCTAACAACAGGGAGGAGGGGAACTTGTTTCTTTCTAGGAAAAATGCTGCTATTTTGTAAACCAGTTAAGTGTTGTTTTAAACGTAAAAGTCAAAAATCAATCAAACACAGGACTAAAGGCCTTCAGAAACCTGGCTGTGTTCTCTCCTAGCCTCGTTTATAACTCTGGGCCTCTCATCTTTAACCAACTTGTCATATTCATTTCTTATAAAACCATAAGGTCACAATTAATCCTGCCGCTGGAACCCCGGATGTCCTTGGCTCATAAGCTCTATGGTGAACCTCTAAATCAACCTGCACCCCTAAAAGGCTCCCCTCTGGAGGAAACCTCAACTTCAGGGCCCCTTCTATGCCTCACTTCAGCAGGAAGTAGTTAAAGAGGATCAATGTCCCTATTCCAATAAAAGTTAAATTTTCCTGTTCAGAGGGGGGAATAAGGGAATGTGTTCTCTTTCGGGGTCCATGAGGGGGTGTAGTTTTAAGGGCAAGAATTTCCCAGCACCACGCCCCGTCCCATCTTGCTCCATCTGGGAGATTTAACGGTTTATGTTTGAATTTCGCGGGCACAGGAAAAAACTAAAAGTCAATCACTCCAGCAGAAGTTCTAAGGAACTCCTTTCATTGGCCCAGGGTCTTGGAGAAGGTGGGAGTTCCTCCCAGGATAAAAGTCCGTATCCACACACCTGGATCCCCTCTGGAATCCCCTTCCATACTCTTTGTGGAAGTCTTTCTCTTTTTCTCTTTTCTCTACCTAAATAAAATCACCTTTCTGCAATGCTTCTTGGGTCCAATATTAACTTTTATGAGCATATGGCGCACCTGCAGTGGTCCCATTGCTTATTCTTTAAGAGGTTGGAGACCAAGAACCCACAACATTCTCTTGGGGGAGCTGTGCCTCACCAGCACCCAAGAAAAAACCTGGTTACAATTATAGGCATGTGCCACCACGCCTGGCTACTTTTGCATTTTTAGTAAAGACGGGGTTTTACCGTATTGGTCAGGCTGGTCTCGGACTCCTGACCTCAGGTGATCTGCCCACCTTGTCCTCCCAAAGTGTTAGGATTACAGGTGTGAGCCACCATGCCCAGTCTAGCAAACATTTATTGAACATCTATTGTGTTTGTGCTGGAGGGTAAAGAGGGAAAAGCCACAGTCTTACTGGGGTAGGAAGAGAGACACGGCCATAGCTAACTCCACACAAAGAGAACGCACTAAGTAAGAGGTCTAACAGAGATGCAGATAGCCATATTAGACAGCAGAGATAGTTGAGCTTCAAAGAAAGAGGCAAGTGAAGGCTTTTGGAAAGCTAGAAGGAGTTAGACAGGTGATACTGGGGCTAAGAACAGGGTGGGCAGAGGGGAGATTATAGGTGAATTCAAAATGTATTTGAAGAGTGCTGAGAGAACTGGGACAGCATTAACTATGCAGTTTGCAAACAGCCAGGGCTCGAAAATAGTGTGGGGAAAATAGATGAAATAGCACTTGGGTCAGATTATGGTGGTCTTTGACTATCAGGCTGAGGCTTTGCATCTTCTCACTTTGATCAGTACATTTCAAAAGGAGCTGTGGACTGTGGAGTTAAAGGTCTTGTTGGGGAGGCGGCAGAAGAGGGCCAGCTCAGGGAAGACAAATGCCTGGGCCCAGACCCTTCCCTTCCTCTGTTTCTTGTCCCTCTACCCTCTGCTTTAGCTTGTCCAGGCTTCTCTCTCCTCTCTGTCTCTCTTTCCTTTTTCTTGCTATATTTGGTGTGCCATGTAAGATTTCATCTGAAAAAAGCATCCTGTTATTTTATTTTACTTTTTATGAATTTGAAACACGCTGATGGAGACAATGGAGAGATGTTGAAAGTTTTGAGTAGAGAGTGATGTGATCACAGGAGAGTTTTAAAACAACAGGATGCAAGCATTTCATCTTTATTTCCATATGAATAACAGGATAGATAACGAACTGATTTTGTTCAATTTCCTTTGCTTAAGCATACATGAAATAACTCCTTTTTCTGGTTTCCTTCTAGGAAAGCAGTTCTTTTTGCTAATAATCTGTTTTCTTCTGCTATCTGTTAAGGACTACATTTTCCTTTTTGTCTCAGATGCGAGAAAGTCCAGATCTACCATGTTAAATGTCACAGGCAGTGCGTGTATCAAAAATGAGCTTGGGCTTCTCAGTCTCACAGTCCCAAATTCAGACTGTGGCCATGCCGATGACAAGTTTTGTGACCTGTGGCAGGTTACTCCATCTCTCCAAATATGAACTTCCTAGAGGCAAACTGCACAGATTTTGTGAGGGTGTAAGATACACAAGAGAAATCCCCACACAGAACCTGGCTCAAAAGTGGTAGCTATTTTTTATTTTAATTTTTTCCTAGTTCAACTACTGTCCTAGGCCCTCAGGCTCTTTTTGTTTGTTTTTTTCAGACTCAGTTTTGCTCTGTTGCCCAGGCTGGAGTGCAGATCTTAGCTCATCATGGTCTCCAGCTCCCTGGCTCAAGGGATTCTCCCACCTCAGCCTCCCAAGTAGCTGGGACCACAGCTGCACACCACCACACCTGGGTAATTTTTTTGTTTTGTTTTTTTAGAGATGAGGTCTCACTATGTTGCCAAGGCTGGTGTCAAACTCCTGGGCTCAAGTGATCTACCCACCTCAGCCTCCCAAAGCGCTGGGATTATAGCCAGGAGCCACCACCATGCCTGGCCTCAGGCTGTGTCTTTTTTTTTTTTTTTTTTTTTTTGAGATGGAGTCTCACTCTGTCACCCAGGTTGGAGTGCAGTGGCACAATCTCAGCTCACCACAACCTCTGCCTCCCAGATTCAAGCGATTCTCCTGCCTCAGCCTCCAAGTAGCTGGGATTACCCAGCGCTACCACGCCTGGCTAATTTTTGTATTTTTAGTAGAGACGGGGTTTCACCATGTTGGCCAGACTGGTCTGAAACTCCTGACCTCAGGTGATCCACCCACCTCAGCCTCCCAAAGTGCTGGGATTACAGGTGTGAGCCATTGCACCCAGCCCAGGCTCTGTTTTAATACGGCTCTTAATCATGCTCCCTTCCCTTCTTGGTCTAATTTAAGACTGCCTCTCGACATACAAGCCAAGAGATAAATAAGCTGTAGTGATATTAAGGAGATTGGCTGGCATGTTCCTCTTTTTTTTTTCCACTGCACCCTGTCATACCAGGACCAAGTTATAAAGAAATGGGACAGTAACTGCAGACAGGGTTTGAGGCAGTGTGAGGCGGTACAGACAAATTGGCCTGGGTGTCTGAAGGATGGATGGCCAGGGATGGCTCAGCCTCTAACTTGCAACATCCTTGGGCAAGTCACTCCATCTTTTTGTTCCTCGGTGTCCACGTTGTTAGATAGACTGAGGACATTCTCTAACTTTTCCCTCTCGTTCTGCTATTGGAAGAAAATGTAGGAGCTGAAATATCTCCCCTGCAGGCCTGCTGGATGCTTCCTGTTTCCATCATTGTTTCCTCTCCTTATTTTTTTTTTTTAAGACCGAGTCTTGCTCTATCACCCAGGCTGGAGTGCAATGGCACAATCTTGGCTCACTGCAAACTCCACCTCCTGGGTTCAAGCTATTCTCCTGCTTCAGCCTCCCGAAGAGCTGGGATTCCAGGCGCGTGCCACCATGCCCGGCTAATTTTTGTATTTCTAGTAGAGATGGGGTCTCACCATGTTGGCCAGTCTGGTCCTGAACTCCTGACCTCAGGAGATCCACCCGCCTCGGTCTCCCAAAGTGCTGGCATCACAGGCATGAGCCACTGCACCTGGCCTCCTCTCCTTTATATAGAAGAGGCTCATACTGGCTAATAGCAAAGCTGTTTATCTGAGGAATTGCTCCTTGGCCAGGCCCCAAGAAAGCAAGGGTCCCTGGCTAGGTGCATTCTGATGGAGGTGAGCCTGAGAGGGATGCAGGGGGCTATGCCACAACATCAGGTGACGATGGAGGCGACAGAAATGGCTCTCCCAGTGCCACCCTGGGCAAGTTGCAAAACCTGCCAGACGTACTACACAGACACAGCTACACAACTTCCAAGCCCCACAAACCTTGCTCGCAAAACTGAATGTAGGCAAATGCTTGAGGAATTATGGCACATGGGGGTCATAACCGCCATCGTTCCTCCTCCTCTGCTGTTTCTTCACATTCCTGTCTTGTTTCAGGACTTGGACAATCTTTTTACTGTATAAACATTGTAGATATATTTGAGATGACAGAAAACTAAACATGGTGTGTATTTTAGATGATATTAAGGAAGTATTGATCATCTTGGCTGGCACCATGGCTCACACCTGTAATCCCACCACCTTAGGAGGCCAAGGTGAGAGGATCACTTGAGGCCTGGATTTGAAGACCAGTCTATGCAACCAAGTAAGATCCCATCCCTATTTTTTTAAATTTAAAAATATATTAGAAAAACTTAAGGCCGGGTGTGGTAGCTCATGCCTATAATCCCAGCACTTTGGCAGGCCGAGGCGGGTGGATCACCTGAGGTCAGGAGTTCAAGACCAGCCTGGCCAACATGGTGAAATCCCATCTGTACTAGAAATATAAAAATTAGCCAGACATGGTGGCGGGTGCCTGTAATTCCAGCTACTCGGGAGGCTGAGGCAAGAGAATCTCTTGAACCTGGGAGGTGGAGGTTGCGGTAAGCTGAGACTGCACCATTCCACTCATCTGGGCAACAAGAGTGAAACTCTGTCTCTAAATAAATAAATATTAAGAAAAGATAATCTCATTAAATGTGGTAACATTGCCATTAAAAAGTACATATCTGGGCTGGGTGCGGTGTCTCACGCTTGTATTGCCAGCATTTGGAGGGCCAAGGTGGGCCGATCACTTAAGGTCAGGAGTTCAAGACCAGTCTGGCTAACATGGTGAAACTTTGTCTCTACTAAAAATACAAACATTAACTGGGTGTGAGAGCATGCGCCTGTAATCCTAGCTATTCAGGAGGCTGAGGCAGGAGAATCACTTGAATCCAGGAGATAGAGGTTGCCAGGAGGTAGAGATGGTGCCACTGCACTCCAGCCTGGGCAACAGAGCCAGACTCCATTAAAAAAAAAGTACATATCTGTAAGTATATATGTTTATAAAACAAAGTCGATATATTGTAAGATATGAAGGGGATTTTGGCTGCCTTCCCCAGCACCTAGAGTAGTGCTTGATGTTCTGCCGACTGAGCTATCCTGGCTCACTAATGGTAGGTACTCAAATATCTGATGGCTGATTGAATGTATGATTATAGGGCTGCCAGACACATTCAGAATACAGGACACGTTCGATCACATTTGAAGTTCAGCTAAAGAGCAAATAATAGTATATGTCCCATATATCACAAGACTAATTTATAATAAATATTAGTATACGTCCCAAAGAAGATATTATATGCTAAAAAAAAAAACCCTCATATTTGTTTTCTATCTGAAATTCAAACGTAACTGGCTGTCTTGCATTTTTGCTTGCTAACTCTGGCACCCCTAGAAGTGGAAGCTGTTGCTGAGACACACTGAGACCTGAGGTACATGCAAGCGGGCAAAACGGGCCACCAAGTGGGGTGAGGCTCCAGCGGGGTCTGCGGTCAGACTTAGGTGCAGCAGACTTGGTGGGGAAAAGGCTGAGTCTAGCAAGAGGCCAGACATGGAATTTCTCAGGAGAGGATTCATGAGGCTTTTGATTCAAGGCTTCCTTTTGCACTGAGCGGCTCAGGACACTGTAGGTTGGATGTGCACCCTAGTCCTTCAGGAACTGTGTCTTCAGGTAGGAGGCTGAGCCCCCTTGTCAAGCCAGTAACACTGGCTGCTGAAGAAATTCCCATGTACGTTAAAAAGAAGCCAGACCTGGCTGGGCACAGTGGCTCATGCCTATAATCCCAGTACTTTGGGAGGCTGAGGTGGGCTGATCACTTGAGGTCGGGAGTTTGAGACCAGCCTGACCAACATAGAGAAGCCCCATCTCTAATAAAAATACAAAATTAGCCGGGCGTGGTGGCATATGCCTGTAATCCCAGTCACTTGGGAGGCTGAGGCAGGAGAATTGCTTGAACCCGGGAGGCGGAGGTTGTGGTAATCCGAGATGGTGCCATTGCACTCCAGCCTGGGCAACAAGAGTGAAATTCTGTCTCAAGAAAGAAAGAAAGAAAGAAAGAGAAAGGAAGGGAGGAAGGAAGGAAGGAAGGAAGGGAGGAAGGAAGGAAGGAAGAAGGGAGGGAGGGAGGGAGGAAGGAAGAAGGGAGGGAGGGAGGAAGGAAGGAAGGAAGGAAGGAAGGAAGGAAAAAAAGCCAGATCCTTTTAATGTAACGCAAGGGCTTTAAAATTGTGTGTGTGTGTGTGTGTGTGTGTATGTGTGGGGGGTGTTTTTGCTGGAGAGAGGACTTCTTTTAGAAACAAGTTTGCTAATGCTGTTTCAGCAGAAACATCAGAAATCCGGGAAAACCACCGAAGTCAAGATAGACCACTTAGTCCTTCCATTTCATAAAATACAAGATTTTTGTTGTCTTACAGGCTAGAAAGGCTGTGACTTGGCCCAGCCAACTGGCAAAGCTAAGGATGAGAGGGGATGAGAGAGAGGCAGAGAAAATAGTGCTCAGGAGCCAGCTGCAGAAGGAGGCTACCCTACAGGGGAGGACGAGGGGCTGCCGCTGCAAGAGCCTGGATTGCACAGAACAAAAGAGAACAAATAGAGACAAAAGGGTTAAGAGGATTTAAATGTATATAACAAATGTAGATGCCGGGCCAGTGGCTCATGCTGGTAATTCCAGCACTTTGGGAGGCCCAGGGGGCAGGACTGCTCAAGCCTAGGAGTTCCAGGCCAACCTTGGCTCCGTCTCTACAAAAAAATGAAAAAATTAGTCAGGCATGGTGGCGTGTACCTGCAGTCCCAGCGACTTGGGAGGCTGAGGTGTGAGAATCGCTTGAGCCTGGGAGTTGGAGGCTGCAGTGAGCTATGATTGCACCAGTGCACTCCAACCTGGGTGGCAGAGGGAGACACTCTTAAAAAACAAAAATAAAAGCTGGGTGCGGTGGCTGAAGCCTGTAATCCCAGCACTTTGGGAGGCTGAGGTGGGCAGATCACCTGAGGTAGGGAGTTCGAGACCAGCCTGACCAACATAAAGAAATCCCGTCTCTACTAAAAATAAAAAATAGCTGGGTGTGGTGGCGCATGCCTGTAATCCCAGCTACTTGGGAGGCTAAGGCAGAAGAATTACTTGAACCCGGGAGGCGGAGGTTGCAGTGAGCCGAGATCGCGCCATTGCACTCTAGCCTGGGCAAAAAAGAGCAAAACTCTACTCAAAAACAAACAAACAACAACTAAAAAAAAAAAAAGAAAAAAAAACCCACCCACACAAATGTGGAGTTTTTCTTTCTACTAATCCTCATTATAAATTACTTGATTGTTCAATTTATAGCTAAGTCTTACTTTCAAGCAGCAGCGATTGAGTGTTATCACAGGTTAGATCCCTTCTGCTCTCAGCTGTTCCTACAGAAATTTTAGTTCATCCAAGAAGCCCAACTGTGGGGTTCATGGAAATGTAAACCATAAGTTTTATGCTTATGTTGATAGAAGCCCTGGGTGGGGCCCCTGAGTTGGTTCAGAACGTGGAGGGGAGATTTCCGTTCCCAAGTGAGACCTGTGAGGCTTATTCTAATTCAGGGCCACAGAGGACACAACCCTGCCTCACCCACCTACGTTTACCTACCTGCTCCTTGTCTATAACAAACCTGCACTCTCAGAAGCAAGGTTGCTGAGGATCTTTCCTTGGCCTCTTTTCCTCCCCGAGGTGGCAGGGGTCCTCCACGTCTGGCCCCAGCGTGTCCTTTGGGAACACTGGCTACCTGGCCGGGTGTGCTAAAAGGCTGACTGGGAAGGCTACACTCCAGGGAGCACCTACATTCCAGGTGTCGCCAGATGCAGTGTCGCAGGGTTCTCACTTGTTGAGGTTAGATTTCACTTCCTGGTGGTGGCAGCTAATGGATGAGCACACAGAGGAAACCGCAGCAAGCACCTGGTGTTTCCACACACAGAGGCGGGCACCACCCAGTGCCCCAGTTGTGCTGGA
This sequence comes from Cacajao melanocephalus, assembly GCA_963573385.1. NCBI lineage: Eukaryota > Metazoa > Chordata > Mammalia > Primates > Pitheciidae > Cacajao > Cacajao melanocephalus. The sequence continues at coordinate 10,926 of CAUYLG010048406.1, forward strand.
CAGCTGGTTTGCTGTGCCTCTGCCTGTCCTAGCAGTGAGGGGTATGGAGGATCCCTTGGCGGCTCCATCCCAGCAGAAGAGCTGACTTCATGTGCTCAGGACACACAGTTGAGGCCTGAGTGGATCTCATGGGTGCTGACACTCACCCCCACGAAGCCTCCCATAGCACATCCTAAGCTCAGCTTGGTTCTGTTGTCTGGAGCCTCCCCTTCTGCCCTTCTCCTCTCCTCATCATTTCAGACCTCTCAGGGTCTTCGTGCCTTCTGCCTGGACTATTCTTTAATACTAAGCGTGAAATGAGGAAGGAGAGAAAGAGCCTTAACTTTCCACAATAGAAGCTGAATGCTAGACAGAGCCTCAGGTCATATTCATCAAACAGAAGGACCAAGACTGTGATGGTGGAAAGAAGCGGGCAGGGAGCTCAGGGAGGAGGGAGCTTTCTAGAGGGGAGAGAAAAGGGTCTTTCATTTACCTGTGCCTTAGACTCAAGGAACTCTCTGGGGGCCTAGACCTCCTGCGGATGAGTGCCCAAGTTCCCACGAGGTGCTCAGGACTCTGATCTCAAACCAAGAATTCCCATGCTGGTTCCAGTCCCTGCTTCTCTGTAGTGTCCAGCTTGGGCAGTGGTGGCCCTGGCCAGGGAAAGCCTCTCATGTCATTGCATACCTCGCCAGATACACAAGCAGAGAGGACTGTGTAACGTTACATGCCTCAACTAGTAATGTGTTTTTAACTGAATGTCCCAAACCCTCTGTAGCAAAAGAGAAATGAAAGAGAAACCTGAATAACTTTTCTTTCTCTTTCCTGGAAACCCCGAGAAACTAGATTCTCAATGTCATTTTGTGACCTGAGACTTACATGATAAGAACTTTGTAATAAACCCAGTAAACAGCTCCCTGAATTAGACTGCCACATTTGGCAAACAGCTAAAGACCAGGCTGTGTCCTCCTGCAAGGGTGAGAATGAAGACTGGTGCCTCCTGGTGTTACCTGGTCTGGAAGCTGTCAGTGATCTCGCCTGCTTCAGGTCAGGTGGCAGTAAGGATATTTCTATACCTGAGTCTCTGTCCACGAAACTTAAGAGGAAACTTTCAACAGGTCTTCTTGGCTTGTCATTTGGAAAGGCTCATGTAGTTTAGAGCTCCAGGCTGCAGCTTCTTCAGGTTTAGGACTTAGGCTGAAAAGCGGCTTAAAGAAGGAGAATCACTTCCTTATTAAGCCCTGCCCGTGGCTTTTTAATTGAAGGAGGGGCTGACCTTTGGCCATGTAATTTGACTCCAAAAGAAATTCTGCATCCATTACCTGGCACTCTTCCTGCCCTTTGGGATATCTAGGTGGGTGTTCACTTCTTTACTCTCCGTATCAGTTGTTGTCAGTTGAACAATGTTTACCGACCACCTAACATGGTACAGGTACTGTACACATATTTAATCTTTTTTTTTTTGAAACAGTTTCACTCTGTTGCCCAGGCTGGAGTACAGTGGTACGATCTTAGCTCACTGCAACCTCTGCCTCCTGGGTTCAAGTGATTCTCCTGTCTCAGCCTCAGCCTCCTGAGTTTCTGGGATTACAGACACGTACCACCACGCCCGGCTAATTTTTGTATTTTTAGTAGAGATAGGGTTTCGCCATGTTGGCCAGGCTGATCTTGAACTCCTGGCCTCGGTTGGCCCACCCTCCTTGGCTTCCTAAAGTGCTGGGATTACAGGCATGAGCCACTGTACCCAGCCCACATATTTAATCTTAACACATTGAGAAGCAGGTGTTATGATTCCCATTGCACAGATGAGGAAACTGAGGCTCAGAGGGGTGAAGTACCTTGCTAGGGATCCCTGTCAGTTGAGCTGAGTTCCAAATCGTGGTCTTTCTGGCTTTACATTACATCATGTCACCTATTCTATGAGACTCAAAGATTGTATTCAAGTAGAACCACTGGAAAAGCATTAAAAAAGGAATCTAACCACAGCCATAGTGAAAAACACAAAAACCCATTGAGAGGTCAAATGTCATAATTTTAGAGACGGAATTCTCTATTATATGAAATAGGAAACAGTTACATCTGATTTTATGCTCTATCTAGAGTCTTCAGTAAAATAGATGTGTATGGCCATGCTTAAGATCATAAACTCTGGAGCGCTGGTCAAACTGTGACGATGAAGGAAGTGTGAATAGTGAAAGGGGAATTAAAGCTATTTACGTAAAAGTGGGGAAGAATGGGTCATTTAAATATTAGGCAAACAGATTCACAAGAAACAAACAGATGGTAATTATGGAAAGTTAGGTATTTAGTAACTCAAGGTGAATTTTCACTGGCAAACTAATATTTTTTGCACCAGTGTGGTCAACGTAGAGGGTAATACTAAAAATAATTTTTCTCTTTGTATAAAAACTTACCATCTTTTTTGGGGAAAATGTTGAGATATATTCACTGGAAACAATTCAAGAATAAACAGGGCCTGGCTCAGTGTCTCAAGCCTGTAACCCCAGTTTTTGGGAGGCTGAGGAGGGAGGATCACTTGAAGCCAGGAGTTTGAGACCAGCCTGGGCAACATAGTAATGAGAGGTGAGTTCTTCAGGACTGGTTTGCAAGGTACAGGTCACAAAGACACCACTGGTACAATGACATGCAGTAAAGAAGCAGCCCAAACCCATCAAAACCAAGATGCAATGAAAACCACCTCTGGTCATCCTGACTGCTCATGATACGCTGATGATAATTCGCTGGCATGCTAAAAATCCTTCCTACCAGCCCCACGTCAGTTTACAAATGTTATGGCAATGTCTGGGAGTTACCCTACATTGTCTGAAATGGGAAAACCCTCAGTTCTGGGAACTCCCCACCTTTTTCCTAGAAAACTCATGAATAATCCACTTTTTGTTTAGTGATGATCAAGAAATACCCATATATTCAATCAAGCAGCCATGCCACTGCTCTGCCTATGGAGTAACCACCCTTTTATTCCTTAACTTGCTTGATAAACTTGCTTTCATTTTACTTTATTGGCTCATTCCTGAATTCCTTCCTGCAAGAAGCCAAGAACCCACTTGGCCTCCCAGGCTGAACCCTAATTTTGGGATTTACCCTGTGACAGTGAGACCCCATCTCATAAAAAAAAATCTTGTTTTTTAATTAGCCAGGCATGGCTCACACGTGTAGTCCTAGCTACTCAGGGGGCTGAGGTGAGAGGACCACTAGAGGCCAGGTATTCAAGAGCAGCCAGACAACATAGCATGGTGGCACATGCCTGTAGTCCTAGCTGCTTGGTAGTCTGAGGCAGGAAGATTGTTTCAGCCCAGGAGTTCAAGGCTGCAGTAAGCTAGGATCATGCTATCGTATTCTAGCCTGGGTGACAGAGTAAGACCCTGTCTCAAAACAAAAAGCCAAAGCAAACAATAAATGCATATAATATATAATAAAATCACATCACATAGTATGTACTACTGGAGTTCTGAGTTACATAACTGAACAATGTTGGTTGCAGAAACCATATAGAATCCTGAAGGGTCTTGGTCAGGCACAGTGGCTCGTACCTGCAATCACAGCAATTTGGGAGACCACGGCTGGAGGACATATTGTGTCCTCGAGTTTGAGACCAGCGTGGGCAACATAGTGAGACCTCATCACTACAAAAAAAAAAAAAATCAGCTGGGCATGGTGGAGCACACCTGTAGTGTCACCTAATCAGGAGACTGAGGTGAGAGGATAGCTTGAGCCTGGTGGTGGAGGGGGAAGGGAGATGGTCGAGGCGCAATGAGCCGTGATCGTACCACTGCACTCAGCCTGGGTGACAGAGCCAGACCCTGTCTCAAAAAAAAAAAAAAGAAAGAAAAAAAAAATCCTGAAAGATTGTGTCAAGGCAACTATGAACACAGGGAAGGGGCGATCCCCACAAGGAAGCTAAGGATAGCAACTGTCTGCGTCTTGTTCAGCTATGTTATCTTAACACCTAACAAGCTGGCCAGGGACAGGTCACAATACATGTTACATATTAAACAGCAAAAACAAAAACCACTTTTCTCCCGATTTTAAACATAGACATGCTGTTGTAGAAAACTTGTAAAACAGGGTACATAATAAGGATTGCCATAATGCGGTCATTCAGTGGGAAATGCTGCTAAAAATTTGGTGGATGTCCCTCTTTTCTTCGAGAAAAAGCAGACACAGGGCAAACTCTCTGCCCTCTCCCTCTCTATGAGGATAAGCAGATGATTTTTTTTTTCTTCAGACAGTCTTGCTCTATCTTCCAGGCTGGAATGCAGTGGCACGATCTCGGCCCATTACAACCTCTGCCTCTTGGGTTCAAGCTATTCTGCCTCAGCCTCCTAAGTAGCTGAAATTACAGGCATGTGCCACCATGCCCAGCTCATTTTTGCATTTTTAATAGAGACAGGTTTCACTATGTTGGTCAGGCTGCTCTCCAACTCCTGAGCTCAAGATATTTGTCTGCCTCGATCTCCCAAAAGTGCTGGGATTACAGGTATGAACCACTATGCCCACCCATCATAACTTCTAATAAACTTATTTTGTAAATAGAATTTATTAATGGCTGCATCATTCCAGTGAATGATAGCATTAAAATTATTCAGCCAGAGGAGAATTGCTTGAACCCGGGAGGTGGAGGTTGCAGTGAGCTGAGATTGTGCCACTGCACTCCAGGTTGGGTGACAGAGTGAGACTCTTGTTTCTGAAAAATAAAAATAAAAAATAAAATAAAATAATTCAGCCAGGCAACTATTTTTAAATGTTTTGTTTGTCTTCAAGTGCTTACTGTTACAAATAATGCCGCAGGATATAGTTTTTCATCTTTGCTCACATGTTCTATTGTTTCCTGAAAAATGATTCCTCAGAGTGGAATTATTGGGTAAGAATATTTTTAAAATTGTTATATATGCTTTTAATTCACTTTATGACTCTGTAATTGATTTATATCATCACTGGAAATAATATCTTAGAGAAAAATCCCAAAGAGTTTGAATAATATAGTTAAAAAGCCCATCCTCAGGAAAACTTTGGGGATTTTGCCCATCATTATGAGTAACCAGATAAAACTTGAAAGGCCAGATAAGCAGATTTTAGAGTGGACACCAGATTACTTTGGGGCTATGATGTTTATCCTTGTTTTGATCTCAATGATGAAACTTGTTGGGAACGGGTTTATAACATCGGGAAAAATCCACATGGAGACAACGGGTCACTCGGCAAGGCTAGTTTACTTCCTGCAGGAAGGGTGCAACTTGCCAGCAGTCTTGCCGCGAGAGCACACCTGAACAAAGGAGACGGGGATATTTATTACTTTCATAACCTGATGCAATTGCCCTACTGCTGTGTCCATTTTCCATTGGCCGGAACAGGACCTCACATTCTATGCTTGACCCAATTGTCTAAAAACTTGGCAATTTCCTGAATAAATAAGGGAAAAGAAGACAAGGAAGAAGAGGAAGCTAGTCAAAAAAGGTCAGAGGGTTTCCAAATAAGGAATGGCATGCACCAAGGTTTGGAGCTTGCCCAGTTCTGTTCAGACGTGTTGGAGCGGGTCAAGGTAGCTGATATCGAGAATATATATACATGTGTATATGTTTATGCTAATAGTGGATAATGGCCATAGAGCGAGAGACTGTAACTCCTTATAATGTTGTCTAAGAGATAAACTTTGAAGAAGAACTTTCCCATCTCTCACAATTCCCTCCTCTTTTTATTTCATAATTCTTCTTCAAACTTATCTAATAGGTCCTTGCTTCGTTGTTTGGCTTGGTCTTCCAACAGAAGTAATTTCTCTGGAAAGAGTGGAGGAGGAGTTGGAGATAGGTTAGCGAGGGTAGTATTAACGAGCCTTTGCACGAGTCCTCACACACAGAGTATAATACAACATCCTACAAGAAGTATACCTAATACCGCTACCAGGGAAGTGAAGACTGATGCCAAAGTGTCCTTCCATTTGCCGAACCAGGTCTCTAGCCAGTTTGAAATGGGGTTATTTGTTCCTGAATTTTTGGCTAGTTCATTAGATAGGGCCGTAAATCCCTGTAAGGCTCTCGTGATACTTCCATCTAGAGCTGTGCTATTTGGAATGAAAGTACAGCACTGGGTCTTACTCATTACACAAACACCACCATTTTCTGCTAACATCATGTCAAGAGCAATCCTGTTTTCCCATGCCAGTTGGCTGGTAGACCTTAACTGTTCTGCAGTTCCCTTAACAGCATCCTTTGTATAGTGAACAAATCGTTGTTGGTTATAATAAATATAATTTATCCAGTCTACATTTTTATTTACTGTCACCTACCAGAATCGTGTTGATTTAAATCCAGCAGCTATCTGACCTCTGGCTTTAAATTCATTTTGAACTCCTCTTGGGATCCCAATTTCATCTAAGTACACGTAAGAATCAAAGGACCCATATGGGGCTCCTCTTGTATGTTGGTGGTGGGTTTCCTCTGTCTTTGGTTGACGAAATGCCAGGGTAAAAGGGGCATTTCATAGCCAGTTGGACTAAAGTGTAAGTATCACTCCAGTTATTTGGCAGAGTGTCCAGTAAGGGTCCCCCATAATACCACCATATGTCGGCTCGGGGATGGCTGATGGAAGGCTGTTGGGTTAGTTCTCAAAAGTGCCTTACTTCACTGCATCCTGTGAAATTTCCAAGGAATATCGAGTTCTCCTGCCGTGAGAGACACGAGGCAAACTCTACCTCAGAAGATGGAGGTTGAATGGCCCTTGGGGGCTGACCTGCAGGGTGTCAGACCTCAGGATATAGCAGAGAGAGAGCTTGACACAGTCCGTTGTTCCAGGCAGTAGAATCTTGACAGAGAGCTATCATGCATTCCAGGTCTGTCTGATGAGAGGGCCACTTCAGTGGGAAGGTGACAATCTGGGCTTCTGGCCTGCCACGTGCACAAGTGTAACAGTCGCTTTTATTTAGCGTGCGGACAGAATATTTAATCCATTCTAACCAGGCGTTTGCATCTTGATACCCTGTCTCAATAGCTAAGGTTTGTTTCAGATCATTTATCTGCACTACCGATACCTTTGTTTTATCATTAGCTGTGGGGATTATTTGAACAGCTGATGTTTGATCTAAGGCTGAAATGGCTGGGGATGGAGAAGGGGAAGGAGGAAGAGGAAGAAGGCGTATTTCAAACATACCTACAGGATCTTTCCCATTTACATTTGCTCCAATGCTGTAAAGTCGATTTATAACAGGTTTACTATCCATAATTGTAGAAATAGTGATAGAAATGAGGATAGGGTTGCATTAGTAAATTTTGCAATAAGGGGAAAAGGTCCCTTTACTGAAGTAGAGGCTAGATCTGAGATCAGTACAGATTCCTTCTGCAGAAGTCCAACCTCTGTACTGGTCATTCTCTCAGACATGGTCCCAGCTATTGCACAGCTGCCAGTCAGTAGGGACAAGGGATTGACGCCTGGGCTGTAACTTGTCTCGTTGATGAGGACTGGAAACTCGATGAAATAGGATCAGAGATGGAATGAAGCAACAAAAGACTGGTTGAAATGAAAGATTTGGGAAAAGGAGCAGAGGAGAAGCACAGCACCATTCATGATGAAGAACATCTGTGAAGGGGTCAAGATGCTACCCCCCAAAGTACACCACTTTGACCTTAAGATCATTTTGAGCTGAAGGCAATGAAGATGAAGCAGACACAAGAAAAACTCTTGGCCAGGTGAAGTGGATCACACCTGTAATCCCAGCACCTTGGGAAACCCCATCTCTACTAAAAATACAAAAATTAGCCAGGCGTGGTGGCAGGTGCCTGTAATCTCAGCTACTTGGGAGGCTGAGGCAGGAGAATTGCTTGGACCCAGGTGGCAGAGGTTGTAGTGAGCCGAGATTGCACCACTGCACTCCAGCCTGGGCAACAGAGCAAAACTCCTCCTCAAAAAAGAAAGAAACAAAGAAAGAAAAACTCTGCCCATCCCCCACATCTCCCTACCAGGGAGGACAGGAAGATTCTCAGTCACTGGAGACAACTCTGGACTCTTAAGCAGCCCACAGATGGCACTGGAGGAACCTACATAACAAACCTCCCTAAGGCAATCTTTATGTTCCATTATTTTCACTGTCTACTCACCTTCCCACAGTTTGCCACCTCCAGAAGCCTAAAGCCCTTTCCCTTTGTCTTGTCACTTCTTTTTTTTTTTTTTTTTTGAGATGGAGTCTCACTCTATCGCCCAGCCTGGAGTGCAGTGGCACGATCTCCGCTCCCTGCAACCTCCACCTCCTGAGTTAAGTGATTCTCCTGCCTCAGCCTCCCAAGTAGCTGGGATTACAGGTACACAAATCACACCTGGCTAATTTTTGTATTTGTAGTAGAGACGGGGTTTCACTATGTTGGCCAGGCTGGTCTTGAACTCCTGACCTCAAGTGATCCGCCCTCCTCAGCCTCCCAAAGTGCTGGGATTACAAGTGTGAGCCATGGCACCCGGCCTGTCTTGTCACTTCTTTACAAATTTATGTTTTTTTAAAAGCTGCTCTATAAGCCCAAGTTCTAACCACTCCTTTGAGTTATTTATCATTGAGCGATCCTCTGTGTACGCATGTGTTAATAATAACGTTCTGTTTGTTTTTGTTTTGTTAATGTGTCTTTTGTCAGTCTAAGTTGCAGGGCCAAAGCCAAAGAACCTAGGAGGGTAGAGGAAAAAGAAATTTTCTTCTCCCCTATACCTGTAAGAAGATCCTCTAACTTGTGGTCTGAGTGAAGACAAAATAATAGAAACAAGTTAGCATATAGAAAACTGATAGTAATGCAAATAATTCCTTGCACATTAAAATGCAAATGGTCTCCCATGGAATGCCATTGTTTATTGTCCAGTAGATATTAACCAGTTTTTCCAGCTTTGCCTGCTTGTAAATTTATTTAGGTATTTCTTATGTGACTGTAAATATGTGGTATTTGCAGTTCTCTCCTTTAAACTGGTTGTAATATTTTGCTGGCTCCAGTTAAATGAGTTAAATGAAACCTCTCCTTCCACACAATTACCCTATCAAACCCCACTACAACATTTAATAGCTGTGGCCCTTGCTGGCTCCCTTGATATCTGGGTACAAGTGATCCTCCCACCTCAGCCTCCAGAGTAGCTGGGACTACAGGCATGCAGTACCATGCCTGGCTATTTTTTTTGTTTTGTTTTTTGTAGAGATGGGGCCTCACTATGTTACCCAGGCTAGTCTCAAACTCCTGGCCTCATGCAATCAGCTTCCCAAAAGCACTGAGATTACAACCTGGTAAGCCACCATATCTGGCCTACTTAACTCTTTTGTACCTCAGTTTCTTCATCTGTAAAATGGGCATAACTGTAGTGCCTGCTACACAGCTGAGTTAATAATTGGCATGGACTCAGTGAAATGAAAACTGTTATTGTTAGGCGTCTTTGGAGCATGGCCATGAAAGCATGCCTATCTTTACTCTAAAAATTTTGCCCACTAGGCTCAGAATTCTCTCTCAACAACCTCTAATTTTACCATAAGATGAATATTCTTTCTCCGACGTCCCCATTGCAGCA
>CAUYLG010048408.1:0-46318 GCA_963573385.1 Cacajao melanocephalus
TAAATTAGTTCAACCATTGTGGAAGACAGTGTGGCAATTCCTCAAGGACCTAGAAATAGAAATTCCATTTGACCCAGCAATCCCATTACTGGGTATATATCCAAAGGATTATAAATCATTCTATTATAAGGACACATGCACACGAATGTTCATTGAAGCACTGTTTACAATAGCAAAGACTTGGAACCAACCCAAATGCCCATCGATGATAGACTGGATAGGGAAAATGTGGCACATATACACCATGGAATACTATGCAGCCATAAAAAATGATGACTTTGTGTCCTTTGTAGGGACATGGATGAACCTGCAAACCATCATTCTCAGCAAACTGACACAAGAACAGAAAATCAAACACTGCATGTTCTCACTCATAGGTGTGTGTTGAACAATGAGAACACATGGACACAAGGAGGGGAACATCACACACTGAGGTCTGTGGGGGGGGACCTAGGGGAGGGACAGCAGCGGGGGGTGGTTGGGGAGGGATAACATGGGAGAAATACCAGATATAGGCAATGGGGAGGAAGGCAGCAAACCACATTGCCATGTATGTACCTATGCAACAATCCTGCATGTTCTTCACATGTACCCCAGAACCTAAAACTCAATAAAATATATATATATATTTAAAAAAAAAAAGAACTTGCAAGAAATGCACTTCTCCCGCCCCTACTGAATCAGAAAGAGACAGCCCTACTGAATCAGAAACTCCAAGGTATGATCAGCAGTCTGTGGCTTCACAAGCTCTGCAGATGGTCCGATGGACATTAAAGGTGGAAAGCCAAGAGGTGCAGCAGAGTCACCTGGAGGTGAAAGCACACTGCTGCCCCACCCTGCCTTAGGGCTTTGATTTGCAGGCCTGGAACAAGAACCTGCATTACATGAAGGTTCCCAGGTCATTCCTATGCTGCTGGTTTAAGACCACATTTTGAGAAAACCTGGCCTGGGAAAACCATTAGCCAATGCAGACCAAGCGTTGGATAGGCAGGTGGGCAAATGAGTCTATCTTCCATCTCTTAGCGAAAAACATGAGACACATTATATCAGAGACCAACAGGGTCCTGATACAGTTGAGTTCAGGTTGCCCCCAGCAGCAACCAGTTTAATCGCACGCCCTTAGTATGGCTCTACTTCCTTCTGTTTCATTTTTCCAAGCCCTACGCTTCAATTCCCTAGGGTCACTCCCCAACATTAACAATCTCCACTAGTTCTTGTCTCATGCTCTGCGTTTTGGTGGATCTGATGCTGAACAGAATCTATTTCATAAATCTCAGCACACAAGCTTACTATTCCACAGATTTCAATCCATCTCGTGAGGCCCACTTGCTCTATGTGCAGCTTGCTCCCCTTTTAGTTCAACAAGTCCTCATATTCATTTTCCTTGGTTTTTCTGATTCTCAGTAAGAACATCCATCTTCTGCCAGAACCACCCTTCATTGTGCTTCAAGAGTATTTTTTATGTTTTTATTCCAAAATGAAAACCTTCTATCCTAATATTCCTCAAAAACAATACCCATGGCAGAATCATGTGTACATGCCACCAAAATACAATGTTCTATGACATGTGATGACCATGGGGCTGCCAAGAAGAAAGCAAAACAGTCACTAAGTTTCAGTGGCAAGCTCCTTGTCCCCAGATAGCCTCATCTCCTAGGATTCTAAGAGCCCTTTGGTAGGATTTGGAAACAAAACAAAATTTAATTAAACCAAGGCCTTCTATGGCCAAGAATAAAATGCACCAGTTTTGTCAAGAAGAAAAACAACAGTAATGTTGCCACTGCTGAGAATGGAAAACCAAGCAGAAGTGTTTCCCCTACCAGGCCTGCTGAGAACTTTTACAGCCTACTTTAAAACTGTTCGCATGAAAGAAAAGGATCAGAAAGAAGTCTTCAAGTGTATTTCTCTTTTCTTCCTCTAGCCAGATTTTTTAAAACACAGTGTAGTGAAATAAATAAAATTAATCAAAAAGAGTCTGTGAGGAGAAAAATAATAAAGCTTGCAGGCCATTGTTGTTGTTGTTGTTGTAAGTACAAAACAAAAAAGAGACTGTGCTCTAAAACAGAGGCCTGGTTGCCGCGGGGTGGGGGTTTGGGTACAGGGGAAGATGTACAGAAAGGTTAAATAAGAACAGGGGACTGTGCCTGCTGGGAGGAAAATGTACTTAGTAATTTATAGCATGCTGATGTGAGATAAGTCATCTTACCTTTGATGTGGTTTTTGCCTAACTCATTTATTACAACAAATGACTGGAAACCCAGAGCATTTGAATTATTTATCTGGCAACTTGCCAAAGCCCAAAACTAACCCAGAGAGCAAACAGCAGTAAGAAAGCCATTTATCACCTTGAATTAAACACTTGTTACCGAATCATAAAAATTTGTCCCTTATCCAATCTATGTCCAAGATCAAGAATAAAAGGTCATACCTTGGGAACAAGGTGGCTTGAAGCCTTCAACTAAATCTCTAAAATTCTGTGAATTTGAGCTTCAACCTTCAAAGACAACAGGGCACGGACTTTGGCAGTAAATGATCCAATAATTTTAAGTACTGATGTAAAAATTCTGATTTGCTCGATTTAAAACATAGTTTTACTGTGAATATTTCAAGTTTTGTTTGATTTTTAATACTTACTGATAAGTATGCAGAAAGAAATACTTTGAGACTTTTATTGCCATATTGCCTATTACTGCTTCTGTGTTTAAAAAATCTGCTTATTGCAAGCAGGGTACAGTCATTTTATGCATATTGGGTTTAATTTTCCACTAAGCAAATAAAAATGCTTTAATGCAATTTACAGATCTTTTTTTCAAATATTGTATATGTACTTTGATTTCTAGTGCTGTCTGAATGACCCCACGCTGAAAGGATTTTATTTTGCATTTCCAAAATATATACAGAACCCATTAAATGAAAGAAATATAAGTCATAATTTACATAGGAAAGAAATGCTCCAATCATAACCCAATGATTTTATATAACCAATATGTTCCTGGCTTCATGAGCCTATTACTACAAAATGAGGTCATGTTCTCTTCTGTGTACTCAAACTATTATACCAAAGTTCTTTCCTTCTTGCCAGAAATCGGCTACCACTCACACCATCTCCCCCAAATGATCTTCAGCTGTTTCTGAGACTGTCCCAGGATGCAACCAGCCACCTGTGCATTCAGGAACAAACCTTCCACCCCAATTCTCCCCTCTTCTGGTCTCTTCGTCATTCAGCCTCTACTGCCAATGACCTGCTGCATATCAATAATCCACACAACATGGCTGTCCTCTGCCACCTACTGCTGCTATGACCACCCCTCTGGCCTTATCTCAGGGGACCCTGGTTTTGCTGATCCACAGAAAGTATAGGCAAAGGCCTCTGTTGAACTCCCCAAAATGTCAAGAGACAATCCATTAATAAAACAAAGCTAAGTTTATTCTAGCTCACTACGGTAAGGAAGAACATCGTCTTAATAGAAGTAGAGTATTTACGGAGATTGGGGTCTGCTCTAAAGTGGTTTAATGCCTGTCCTTCAAGGTGTGAAACTGGGATTGGGCAAAGTCTGTGACGTAATAGCTTAGGACTGGTGGATACAGAGGTGAGAGTCTGGAAGCAAATCTTGATAACTAAACTGTTGTTTGATAAGTGAGCTGTTTGCCCTTATAAGCACACAGCTAGTTCCAATAAATTGATCAGCAGGAATTTTCTGAAACAAACATGTTATTTATTGGTGGACAATCTTATCTTTCTTAGACAAACATTTCCTGGAACAAATAACTAAGTCATGTTAACATAGGTAGACTAGCACCACATCCATGTCTTGTTGACACCTCGGTGTTGCCTCTCAGTGTTACCTCTTCTGTTTGACAGGCCCAGGCCCAACCTAAGTTCTCAAAACTATTTTCCTGCCCTACTGCAGACCTGTCTCACCTGACCAGAGGCAGACCATTCCTTTCCATCAAAGCCTTTCAGAACCTCAGAATTGGCCAACTGATTCTCATTCTTGTTTGAAAAAGAGAAAAAGAAAAAACAAGACATTTCCCCTTCCTCCTCTTCCAGACTATGGGCAGCCTCCCTTACGTTCTTGTTTTTGCTGACACTTAACTCAGACTTGCAATGGGAACCCCTGATTCCCAATAAGGATATGGTCTGGCTCTGGCCCTAGAGCCCAATAAAAGGGACATGTTGGTACATTTCTCAAGTCACTTGATGTTTTTCATGGTCTCTTTGTAACCTACAAAGTTTTCTATTTTCCAGAAAGATGCATATGCCTTATGCATCTATGGTAATATTTTTACCCCGCAATGATTTTCCTTTAAACCATCAAAGAAGAGATTTATTCTAACTGTGGGGACAATGAGAAAATGGTCCCTTCTAGTCTGCAATTTAAACTTTTGTTCTAGATAAACTTAATTTTTTTAAGTTCTCATCTTAATAGTTTTAAAAAAAGAAGCTTAGCATAAATAAATGTATAGAAACCTAAACTGAGAAAATGAATGCTGACCAATACATGCCTTCATTCAGCTACTGCTTTTTTTTTTTTTTTTGAGATGAAGTCTCACTCTTTCACCCAGGCTGGAGTATAGTAGTGTGAGATTTCAGCTCACTGAAACCTCCATCTCCCAGGTTCAAGTGATTCTCCTGCCTCAGCTTCCTGAGTAGCTGGGATTACAGGCACCCACCATCATGTCCAGCTAATTTTTGTAGAGACACAGTTCCACTATGTTGGCCAGGCTGGTCTTGAACTCCTGACCTCAGGTGATCCACTCGCCTCAGCGTCCCAAAGTGCTGTGATTACAGCCATGAGTCACTGCACCTGGCCTGCTGCTTTTTTTTTAAAATCCATTTAAGGAAACTGTCTATCCCTAAGCTAGAGCATTGACATGCAATATAAATAAATATGAGATGCTCCCAGATGATGCCTTCAGTTAGTACCTTAAACTTAAAAACAATTGCAAAGCATCTGTCTCTGGGTTATAAATTCTGGAACCACAAAAGCACTAAGGTCCACCAAACATTCTATTTCATTAGGCAAATGCTTAAAACTCCAACATCAAGAGAAAATTGGGGTATCTTACAATTAATTCCACAATAAGTACTCTCCTGGGGAAAAAAATTTGAAACAATATTAGGAAAACTGAAAATATACATGGTCTGGGATAAGTTTATTACCTTATTTCAGTCTGTGAGTTCATCAAGAGCAGAACCTGTCTCCAGTACCAAACACAATATAATTGTTAAATGAGCATTTGACAATTGACTAGCTGGCTGTCTGGATGAGTTAATGACTAAATGAATAACTTGCAAGTAACTCTCTCGGGGCTCAGCACTCTGAATCTGGGTTAAAGATCCTGGACTGCAATCAAATAGAAGTGCATCAGGAAAAACAATCCTTTATTTTGAAAACTTTCCTGATACACCAAATCAATATGAATTTCTAAGCTATGCAAGACAGTTATAGGCCAAGAAACGAATCTAGAAATACTAGGGTTTACCAAGATAGAAACAGATCCTGAAGCAAGCTACTGGCAGGCATCAGGATCAAGGGAAAGGCTTAAAGATGGAGAAGAGTCAGAGTCATCCTACTGAGCTGAAACACTGCCTTCCTCGGGAAGGACAGTTAATCCAGACTGAGTTAGGCCTGCAGACAGTGGTAATACCTTGGTGGATGATGCACACTACAGGGAGCTGCAGAAACTTTGTGCTCTTGCTTTTCAGTATCTGTTTTTTGGCTATTGTGGGAGGTGGAGAGAATACTGAAATGTCAAAGCTTCCAAGTACCTAACAAGTATCCAGCTACCGAAGGGAGAAATTCTTCCAAGCTTGCAATAAGTATGAAGAGCAAGATCCCTGGCAAATAATCAGACCCTAATATCCCAAGTATCTCTAATACAAGAGTCACATCTACAAATGCTGCAGTCTCATTAATTCTGACTTCAATGGAATTAGTATCTTAGAATTGTCCCTGATCAAAACCTAAGCTTCAAGGTGAAGACATTTCAGATTCTGTTTAAAATCTGATCCTAACAATCTTCATAGTAGCAACTTTTGTTGGGCCTTGGTATACTTCTCACAAAACCAGTAATAGAATAATTTCTATTCACAACTATAATTTCTAATAACAAGGCCAAGTCTCTGAGTACTATCCTCAATGTTCCTTCTCTTCCTCCCCCCACTGCTGTCTCCATGGCAATGATTTCCAACCTTAGCAGCACAGCAGTAACATCACGGAAGCTGCTTCTAAAAAGTACTGATTTCTGGGTCCCACACACTGATCTAGTTTAATTGGCCTACTGATGGGGTACAAGTGCTAAAAAATGCTTAGATGATTCTAGCATGCAACCAGAATTGAAACGAAGTATCCTAGGCCCATGTTCTCTCCCTGAGCACACACAGAGGCTGAAACAAAAATTGAAAAGAAATGACCCATCTAAGAGCAAGACAAAGGCTTGGCTTTAGGACCAGCTTTTCCCTCCAGTGAGATGAAAGGCTAGGCTGGAGAGGAGCAAGGTGAGGACAAGAGTATGAGCAGCACAGGCAGATAAGTGCATTTTCACACTTCTGTAAGGAACAAGCTGAGACTAGGCAATTTGTAAAGAAAGGAGGTTTAATTGACTCAGAGTTCCACATGGCTGCGGAGGCCTCAAGAGACTTACAATTATGGCAGAAGGTGAAAGAGAAGAAGCACCTTCTTCACAAGGAAGCAGGAGGGAGAGAGAGCAAGTGGGGAAGTGCCACACTTTAAAACCAACAGATCTCGTGAGAAACTCACTATCATGAGAACAGCAAGGGGAAACACCAAGTCCCTTCTTCAACACATGAGGATCACAATTCGAGATGAGATTTTGGTGGGGACACAGAACCAAATTGTATCAACAGGACATCCTTGAAATGGGAAGAAGAAGTGGTGCTTCTGTTGCAGAGGACCTAGAAGAGGGGTGGAGGGTCTTCCAAGGTCAACCTCGCCTTCAGCATGGACACTTCCCTCCTATCATCCCCAGCTTACCACTGGGAGTCAACTTGGCCCAAGGCACCAGATGCTTATGAGCCCACCAGACAGCAGATACTCTGTGTTAAGACGTGGGCATGAGAGGAGACCCCAGTTCTGACTAAAGTGGAACTTGAGTGGACTGGTGAGAAATTTCCCTGTGGGCTCACCCTGACTTGTTTATATTTCTTTGTTTATATCAATTACCCCCACTGCCCTAACCTTGAAGGGAGCTTTATAGGGAGGATAAATCATTTTCAGCATACACAAGCTCCGTATTATTTCAAAGATTTACATCCCATATTCTTCCCCCCACCAAATATGTTGTTTAGTGACTGAGTCTGTCGTTTTCAAAAAATGAAAACTAGACACACTTAATAATATGATTTTATATGGTAGCTACTAATGTCAGGACAGAATTTTAGATTACCATAGATTAATTAGTTCAGGCTCGTTGCAGCCCAGGGGTGTTTTTGCAACATCTAATCCATTTCTAAAAATGTGTTGGATCCTGAGTTAAGTGTCAGATAGTGGAAGACTCTGTTTCACTATTTTAAATAGGAAAAATAAGATGTATTCCCAACCCATCCAAAATCCCTAACATATTGCCCCAAATATCGCTAAAACCCTTGAACACCTATAAACCGTCCACCAAAGATTTCTACAGAATCTAAACATTTAAAACACCAATTACTGAATTATTAAACACGTAATGAACTCATTAGTGAGTACTTTTGTGTATAGTACTCAATGACTGTAAGCAGTATTAGATGTAAAATACATACTTTTTTGCCTGCTACAAACATGCATTTATTATATGTAAATACGCAATATAATAAAGATACTAAAGAATACCAGAGCTACTATCCAAACTGGATGAAGTTGGGAGAGTTTGGGGAAAGGCATGGGAGGTGTCAGAGGAAAGGGAAGGTAGGTAAGAGCACAATATCAAGTATAGCTCCACAGAGGGCAACTTTAAGTCAACCCCACAGGGACATTCAGAGACCATGTGGGTCATACTTCAGAGGTGCTCCAAAAGAGAATAAAGGAGCTGAAGTATTTTCATACCCCACTTATCCATCCTTGGTTAAAGGCTGCCTTTGAGATAAGGGATGACTAAGTTCCCAGGTACTTCTGACTCTCCATGCATTCAGGCAAAGCAGATTCTGGAAGCCTGAGGGCAGCCCTTCAATAGAGGTGCTGGCTGTTGGTGCAAACACCAAGATGGTTGCTACTCTGATCCCTTCTTGGTACAGATGCAGAACTAAGAACTTGTCACATGGTGACTGAAAGGTTCATCTAAAACCCACAGGACTTCTGACTTTCTCCTTTTTTATTTTATTAATTTTAATTACATATATCATCTCAGATTTCATTTTTCCCAACTGGAAATCCTAATTGTTTTAGTCTCCACTGATGTATCAATTTGAGTGTCTCAGGTGCCACTTCTCTTCAAAACTGGGAAAGTTGTATCTTGTCTTTCTAATCTTTTACCTTCAATTGGCCAGAGCTAATCATAACATTCCAGGGAAGCAAACAATGCAGTTTTATACACATGAAAGAAGACTTTCCCATTTTGTTTCAGCGCTTTTGCCATGGCCCAAGCTTTAGGGTGGCTATTTTGGTTAGAGAAACCCATTCAGCTGATGTCTCTAGTACCAACTGGCCATGACTCTTGTACCTCATGCTACCACCCCAAGACCTTTTGTAGGTCTTTCTGCCCAAAATCTCTCGCCAGGTAAGAACACCTCTTCCACCATGATATAACTCTTACTCATTCATCTGTAGAAACTGCTTTCTTTTGGAAGCTTTCCCTGCCTATCTTGAAGGCCAGCTTGGAAAGGGTGTAGTGAAGACCCTTATCATATGACTTATCACAAGGTCCTCTGATTGTCTTCTAGCTTGAATCTCCATTTAGACCATCAGTTATGGAATAAGAGCTGTGTCTTGTGATTGTATCTTCTTTGCTTGGCACATGGAATTTGGTCTATAGGTAATTACTGAGTACATAATCCATGAAAAAATCTCTTCCTGAATCATAATGGATGGTTCAAAGCTCTGAAAAAGCTTACTGATCAGGATCCATTTTTTTACCAATATAGAAGTGGGCAAAGGCATTTATATATCAAAAGTACCTTCAGCTCACCTTTAAGCCTGGAAGGACACTAGACACCTGTCTTCTCGGATACAGAGCCAATATCCTTTCCTAGAACCACTGATAAACTATACATTACTAGGAAAGAACTAAGCCATTGCCTTCTCAAATACAATTCGGTAAATTTAACAAGTACAGCAAAAGACAAAGTCCGTACTACTATTCTGTTCCTACCGTGTCTGTGTCTACACAGATTATTCACAACCATGACTTTCTAATTTCATTTTTGTATGAGAATGAAAATAACATTTTCCACAGTTCAGAACTTCCCCTGCTCCATCACTCATGAGATGTTTTTCTAACACTTGTACTCTACTGTGGAACATTCAGAATGATGTGCAATGCATGAAATCTAACAAGTTGCTAGATTAAGGGCCAGCGTTATGTGCTCTGACAGTTATCTCCTTTTCTTTTTAAAATAAAAGTTCCAAGGTGACACTCTGAATGCCAGTTTTGGTCATAAAACTGCCCAGAGAGCTCAACAAATTCCATTCATAAAATGTATCACAGCTAATTGTTCCCATGGTAATAAATTTTATTCTTATAATCAACAGAGCCTCTATTCTTCTAATCAACAGAGCCTTTGAAAGGGATATTTTAATTACATATGCCCTCAAAGCCTTCTTCTTACCCAACTGGAAACACTCTGCTGATCTCAGCTGAACTTTCCTAAGCTTGGGAAACCTCCGTGCTGCAGGCTCCATTCAGGTCTGATCTATGTCCCTCTCAATCTTCTTTCTGAGACTAGTAGGCTCTCCAGGACTTGTTCTCGTTTGGAATGGCAGAAGTAGAAGGATTTAACCCTTGATGCATACCCCAACGCATCAACCTCTGCTTATATCACATTTGCTAATATTCTATTAGCCCAAGCAAATCACATGGCCATTTACAAAGTCAAGGGGCAAGGAAGTCTATCCATTTCTCATGGAGCTGGAAAGAAAGGGTGAATATTTGCTGAACAATGACCTAATTCACCACAAATTATCTGAATAAAATCTTTAATGTAATGTTGTTTTATTACATGGGCTTGATACCTTGTTAGTTCAGAGGAGGATGGAGATATAAACTTATAGCTAATGCTAATGACAATTGCTATAGTAATAAATGATGGTGAACACTCATCACAGTGTAACCCTGTAAGTCAAAACAATAATTGTTTCATTTCTACTCATGCAAAAGCATTTCCAACTTCTTCAATGTCTTAGTTATGTATTTGGAACCTGATCCTGTTTCCTTCTGTCTTGCTCATTTTACATTATCATATTTGTCTACTCCCACATGGGTTTAAAAAAAATGGATCCCATTCAATATTTCCATTGAGCACTGAAATACAAATGGGTTTTGGAACTTAGCCACTAGGAAAGAGATGTAAACAGCAGGAAAAGAGAGTGATGCAGTGATAGAGACAATGTACACCAGAGTTGAGAGAGTCCACCATTCAGACAGCGAAGGCCTAAAAAGGCAAGTATCCAGGGTTACATAATGACTTCACCAACCAAAACTAGAGCTTGGGTCACTGAAATTTAACATGGCACATAAAGGGAGGTATCTAAATCTATGGAAGTGCCTTCCTTCAACACTGCTTCTACAAAACATATAAATTAAGTCTTGTGCTTTACTAACCTGTATAAACTATATTTCACATACAAGAAGATATAGAATGGGATAGTAGAACAAGAACTGGAGAAGGGGCCATAAGACCTGTGTCCTTCTCCTAGTTCTTCCACCTACAGGCCATAAGACCTGTGGCAAGCCAATTCACCGTGTTCTACCTCCGTTTTCTCACATTAAAACAATACCACTCACTCTGCCTTTGTCAAGAGTGGTTGCAAGAATCAGAAGTTAGCAGGTGTGAGAGTTGTGTCATAATACAAAAATTGCAATTTGTTGCCATTCACCATCAATAAGACATGCCTTTGATATTTTTTCCCATTCTGGTATACTTTGGGCCAAACGTGGTGGTGAATTATTAAATATTAAAAGACTTAGCATTTACCCTCGGGGATTTCAAGGAGACAGACTTATTATAAATTCATCTGTACAATGTATAAATAAATTATTACAGGCAAAACAAACTAGAAACATCTAAAAATATAGAACCAATTTCTTGGCAAAGCTATAGAACTTTTATTCACATACAACCAATATTTACGGAGCCTCTCCTGTAGCAGCTACTGTTCCAAGCACTGGAACACAGCAGCAAATAAAACCAACCAAAAAGCACATTACAATTGGAAGTTGCTGATTTGCCAGGCCAATTAATAAACCACTTTTGAGTGACTACTAGACACGATAGGCCACATGGGTTGATTTTTATAAATGCAAAATTTTCCATGGTTGTGATTTTCCCAGTAATTTATGTTTGTTTTTCTGTTTCCTTCAAGCCAAAGCCGTCTTGGTATCCTGTGTTAAGGTATGCCTGCTTTCAAAGGCTTTAATTGGGCCTGAATAAATGGTGATTTCAACTGGGACCGTTTGTTCACATAAACAAGAATACATCAGTGCATTTTAGCAGATCTGAACACAGAAGTTTTTACACATTTATAAGCACCCATGAGGAGGTTTATAGGACGTATTAGGGACAAGTAGACTACAGTCAAGCAGACGACGTCCTATGGAAATTTTCACGGAAATATTTTATGGAAAGTCTGGTCTAAGATTTCAGTAAGGAGAGCAGTGGAAACGAAAAGTAATATTTGGGTATTTTCTGTAATGTCAGATATTTTTATCACTCTGATATTCAATAAGGAAAAATGGCCTATCATTTATTTGGTGAAGATACAACTATATCATTAAATGGGCTGATTTGTGGGGGCAGGAAAAGAGAAGGAGAATGAATGGGAGAGTAGTGCTTTATTCTTGCGTCAGTACAAGCTGCTTACTCAGAATAACTCCTAGGCTCTTATGCATACAATTAGGGACTAAAATAGAAGTGAAGGGACAATATAAAATGTTGCCCTCAGACTTAATATAAGGGGTAGTTTTATCTAAGGCAAGAGGCAATGATCAATTATTTCTCTTGCACCTATATATAAAGGCACAATCCTCCATTTTCAGCTTAGAAGTCATCTGCTGTCAGAGAAATAGCCTGACTCCTGCTCCCATACAAGTCCAAGAGGGGCATTCCCGATATACTCACACTCCCGGGACTCTGAGTTTCCTCTCATGGCACATATATCGCAGGATTATATTTGCTTGCTTTCTCCCTGTAGCCCCTTTCAGGCTAGGAGCGCCATGAAAACAGTTGTAATTTCTATCTTATAACTACGCCATACAAACATATGGCCTGTATTTGATATATATTTATGAAACTGATTGATGGAAAAATAAATTTTGAAAGCGAACACTGCATAACATATATACAAATACCTTATGAGAGCAACTGAAGGTAGCAAAATCAAATAACTAAAGTTCTTCAAACTGAATTCTTCATAAATAAGGAAATGAATTGGTGGGTAACTAGATATCATTCTCTCTCTAGCCTATAGAAGGTGCTTTAAAAGTATTGAATGAATAAGCAGCTGACTAAGTAGAGAAGACAGAATAGAACTCTCAGAGTTTATCTTGTAATGCATCTATAATACTGGTTGTTTAACTAATTCTGATGCCTGTCATGGGTCTTTATTCCCTCACAATTAGCTCTCTATTCAGTCTCAGAAAAAGGCCATCAATCTCCCACAGTCATTCCCTTCCTAAGCAAACCTAAGATGGAGATTTCTTGGATCTTCCTGAAGTCCATCAAAGCAATAATATAATCTCTCCTCTGGGTATGCCAGATGAAGCCACTCCCATGCCCTCCTTAATCTTAATGATAAGATTTTACTCAATATTTCATTCAATGAATTCCTTAAGGAAAACAAGCATCAGCACAATTTCCAATATCCAGTTGTATCCACTTTGGTACATCAAATACATCATTAAGATATTAAAGAATCTTCTGGTTATAAACCTTCTCTGTCTGTGTTTTCATGTGTTCTCTTTCTAATTCAATCAATTTTTGATAATTCAGCTGATGGCACTCTAGAATGGAAAACAGTCTTTGTAGAGTACATCTCCAGCAAAATATCCTAAAAAAACTATAGTCCACTGACTCCCTCCTTCCTGCAAAAACAGGTTAAGATAGATATTCATTACTTCTGTTTACTTTCAGATGGTATCATTTTAGACCTGGAAATCCATGCTATCTTCTAATGAGCCCTCTTCTTCCTTATTAAAGTACAGCCACAGCCTGAGTTCAGTCATTGGAGAATCCAGTCTAATTTTCTAAGCCCTCAACAATCACCTATTGGATACCAGCCATATTAAAAACAAAATGAGAGGCAAGATGGAAATTGAAACCATCTTTTCTCTCATTCTCAGTAAATTTAGATTTCAGATTTTCTTCTAAGCTTAATTTTAATGCCTTTTAGTGTGCTAATCACATAGTTGGGGAAAGGCTAATAAATGGGTTTGTTGAACAGAAAACCCTGTTTTCTGGGTGTTTGTGATTTTCTGTCTCCTAGATTTTTATCTCACAGCCTCATGGACCACCGTTTATACTTAAATCACTTGTTCTAACATATAAAGTGGGGGACGAATTTATTGTTTAGTAAGCCACATATGCTAATTAACGTGACCTATGGTCTTAATCTTGCCACTGAAATGAACAATGTCAGTGCTCCTTCCAGATAACTCAGATATCATCCCCAATTATGTATCTTTTTACTGTCTCTTTATACAGCACCTCCAACCTTAAGCCTCATTCCCTTTTTTACATTTTCTACCTGTAGCAGTATTTAAGACACTGCCCTTATGCTACTGGTACCTCCTGGAGCCACAGTCTAGGGCTTCAGACACCTGGGAATTTACATGTCCCTTGGGAGACCAAGGAAGGAGAAACTTACCAATGACTATGCAAGCCCAGCTGCCTTGTCTCAAGTGGGCCCATTTGGAAACATGTTCTCAAGAATATCCCCATGGGACCATGCTGAAGCTATCCTCCCTAGGACATTACCTGAGATTGCACTCTCTAGCTTGGCTGTCTCCCCTTCCCTGTCCTGCTTCCCCAATATCATTAATGATTTCTTTGGAGAACACTTCATCAATGAATCACTTATACATGAACCTAATCTCCCTATCAGGTTCTGCTTCTGAGGAAACATCCTAACACAGCCAAAAAGACACAATTATGTTGTGAACATCACAAATGGATCCAGTAATAATAAGTAGCAGATTTGTTGATAGTACAATAACTGTCACTCAGATTTCAAAAGAAGAATCCAGCTACAAGAATGAATAAGTGTCTAAATATTATTTCAGAGTGATTAACAAAATATATTGTTAAATTTAAAAATGAAGATTTAAAAAGTATGTACAGTATGCTATTTTATCTCAGAAAAAGGTAGAAATAAAATGCACATACATACTTGTTATGACTAGATGTTTATGTCCCCTCTTAGATTCATATTTTGAAGTCCTAATGCCTAGTATCTCAGAATGAGACCGTATTTGGACACAGGGTCTTCAAAGAGGTAATTACATTCAAAGGAGCATTCAAAGGAGTTCACCAGGGTGGGCACTAATCCTGTATGATTTGTTTCCATGTAAGAAGAAATTATGACACAGACACATACAGAGGGAATGTCCTGCAAAGACACAAGGAGAACACATAGGAGGAGAGAAGCCTCAGAAGAAGGCAGGCCTACCAGCACCTTGAACTCAGACCTCCAGAACTGCATGAAAGTAAATTTCTGCTGGGTAAGCCACCCAGTCTATGGTGTTTTGTTACAGTAGCCCTGGCAGACTAACACACAAAGTTCTCTGACTAAAAGACAATGAAATTAGAAATGAGTAACAGAAATAAATTCAAGAAACACATAAATATGTGGCAATTAAACAATACACTCCTAAATAAACTATGGTTCAAATAAAATTAAAATTAGAAATCACGGAATAAAAAGAAAATTAGAAAATAATTTTAGATTAGTGAAAACTAAAATACAACATGCCAAAACTTATAAG
This sequence comes from Cacajao melanocephalus, assembly GCA_963573385.1. Classification (NCBI taxonomy): domain Eukaryota; kingdom Metazoa; phylum Chordata; class Mammalia; order Primates; family Pitheciidae; genus Cacajao; species Cacajao melanocephalus. Next base: position 15,136 of record CAUYLG010048408.1, read on the forward strand.
ATGTAGCTAACGCACTGCTCAGAGCAAAATATATAGCTATAAATGCCTATGTTTAGAAAAAGAGATCCCAAAGCAATAACCTAACCTTCTACCTTAAGAAACTGAAAAACCAGAAGCAAACTAAACCTAAAATAAACAAAGAAAAGGAAATAATAAGGATTAAGGCAGAAATAAATGAAATGGAGTAAAATAGAAAAAGTAACAAAACCAATATTAAAACCTTGATGAGATAAACAAAATTGGAAAACTTTTAGCTAGACTAACCAAAATAAAAAAGAGAATATTCAAAATATTAAAATCAGAAATTAATACAGGGTATCACTATGTATAATGCACAAATCAAAGTATTATAAAAGAATACTATGAACAATTGTGTGCCAAAAAATTAGATAATTTAGTTAAATTGGATGCTTTCCTATAAAATACAAACTACCAAAACTGACTCAGGAAAATACAAAATATATAAATAGACCTTTAACACATAAAGAAATTGACTTAGTAAACAAAACATTTCCCACAGATAAAAGCCCAGGCCCAGATGGCTTTACCACTAAATTCTATCAAACATTTGAAGAAGAATTAACCCCAATCATTCACAAACTCTTCCAAAATACAGAATAAGAGAGAATACAGTTCCACTCATTCTATGAAGCCAGAATTACTCCAATACCAAGTGCAGACAAAGACATTACCAAAAAGGAAAATCATAGAATAGTATCTCTTAGGAATATAAATACAGAAAGCTCAACAAAATACTAGCAAACTGAATCCAGCAACATATAGAAAACACCATACACCATGACGAAGTAGGATTTATCCGTGAAGTGCAAGGTCAGTTTAACAAGCAAAATTTAATCAAAGTAATGCACAATGTTAATAGAATAAAGGGCAAAAAACACATGATGATCTCAATAGATGGAGGAAAAGTTTTTGACAAAAATCTAACACCACTGCATGACAAAAACAGTCAAGAAACTAGGGATGGAAGAGAATGTCTCCAACATAATAAAGGACATCAGTGAAACATCCACAGCTAATATCATGGTTTTTAATTATTATACTGGTAATAATTATTTTTAGTACTCTACTTCAAACTCCTGGCAACCAGATTGTTTCTCTAAGTTCCATAGCCACCAAAAACAACCAAGGTTTCTTGGAGAAATGACGGATTCCAAATCTGTGACAGGTATGTACAAGACAAAGTCAGAGCTTATGAAGTGAGAAATCCTTAAAATTACTGGGTTTACATCAGAAAAATTTTGAAGTCAAATGAAACAATTTGAGCATACATAGAAAAATGGATCAAACATCAAAGATGCTTAAAAACCTCTGAATTCATAGATACAAAAAACAAAAACCATTGGAGAAAGCTAAGAACAAAAACTCATGTTGAAAACTAGTCAATAAAGGAAAAGAATAAACATTTAAGTTGCCTTTTGTATACACTGCCCTGCAGGGTAATCAAATAAATGAGGAAAAGTGTGTCTTTATAGAAATATTCTAGCTAATAAATGGGAAAAATTATAGAATTAGAATTTCACCATTTTAATGCCCTTAATGAAATAATGGACAGCCAATAATAGTTAATAGCTGTTAACATAATAAAATGAAATAGTTGGACTTTATATGCCTCCTGATATAAGTATCTGTCATAAAAACTATAGCTGAATCTGACCAAGTCTCCAGTTCTAACAATTAATTAATAAAAAATACAGAGGGGAAGATAAATATTAAACACCATCACAGGCATGCAATAAGAAAATCCAGAATGCAGAAAACTCTACAGGAGTTTTTTCAGGACAAATGATCTGGTTTCTTTAAACAAGTAACAAAGTAGCACAAAGGATGTGAGGAAAAGATGGAAAATATATTTTTGTAAGGTTACACTACACATGAAGTGGCATAATATTGCTCAAGTCTCTAAAATGGTTAGAAAAGGAAGAATAATTAATTAATCAAATAGAATCTTAAAAAATATTCAATTAACCCAAAAGCAGGCCAAAAAAGTGGGGAAAGGGAACAACAACAAAAAAAAGATGGACTAAATCAAACACAACTGAGAAGTTATAGATTTAAACCCAATCATGTCAATTGTTACATAACATAAATACTTCAAATAAAGACAAAGATTTTCAGATTGGATACAAGGACAAGATCCAACCTAAGCTGTCTAAAAGAAGCCTACTGGTCATCAGTTAAAGGTAAAATGATGAAAAATTATATACCATGCAAATACTAATCAGAAAATTAGAATGGCTACATTAATATCAGACAAAGTACATGTCAGAGCAAGAAATGCTATCAGTGACAGAATTACTTCATAGTAATAAAGGGGTGAATTCACCAAGAAGACATAATAATCTTAAATACATATATGCCTAAAAATAAAACTTCAGAAAGTGAAGCGACAACTAATAGAACTGAAAGTAGAAACTGACAAATCTACAATTATAATAAAATATTTAACACCCCTTAATATGATTTGGCTCTGTGTCCCCACTCGAATCTTATTATGAACTGTAATCCCTCAAGGAAGAAACCTAAACCTGGCAGGAAGTGATTGGATCATGGCTGCAGTTTCCCCCATGCTGCTCTCATGATAGCAAGTGAGTTCTCAGGAGATCTGATGGTTTTATAAGGAGCTCTTCCCACTTCACTTGCTCCGTCTTGCCTGCTGTTCATGTAAGATATGCTTGCTTCCCCTTCACCTTCTGCCATGACTGTAAGTTTTCTGAGGCCACCTAGCCATCCCTCCTGTTAAACCTGTGGAACTGTGAGTCAATTAAACCTCCTTCCTTTATAAATTACCCAGTCTCAGGCAGTTCTTTATAACAGTGTGAGAATGAACTAATTAAAACACCCCTCTTTTAGTAATTGATAGTATAAAGAAAATCAGTATGGATATAGAAGACATTACCAGCATCATTAAACAACTTGACCTGATTGACATTTTTAGAACACTTCAACCAACAAAAGCAGAATACACATTATTTTCCAAGTGCACATGGAATATTTACCAAGATAGAATGCATTCTAGGTCATAAAACAAACATTAAAATTTTAAAAATTGAAATCATGCAAAGTATATTTTCTGACTCTAAGAAATTTACATAGAAATCAATAACAAAAATACCAGGACATCTTCAAGTATTTGGAAATTGAACAACACACTTCTAAATAACCCATGGATAAGAGAGGAAGTCACAAGAGAATTGAAATATATCTTGAATTGAATGAAAATGATAATTACATATGAAAATTTGTAGGATGCAGCTTGTATTAGTCTGTTATCATGCTGCTGATAAAGGCATACCAAGACTAAGTAATTTATAAAGAAAAAAGAGATTTAATGGACTCACAGTTCCATGTGGCTGGGGAGGCCTCATAACATGGCAGAAGGCAAAAGGCACATCTTACACGGCAGCAGACAAGAGAGAATCAGAACCAAGCAAAAGGGGTTTTCCCTTATAAAACCATTAGATCTCATGAGACTTATTTACTACCACAAGAACAGCATGGGGGAAACCACCCTCATGATTCAATTATCTCCCACTGGGTCCCACTCTCAACATGTGGGAATTATGGGAACTATAACTCAAGATAAGATTTGGGTGGGGATGCAGCCAAACCATATCACAGATAAAACAATGCTTGATGGTAAATTTGTGGCATTAAATGTTTATATTAGAAAAGAAAAACAATCTCAAATCAATTACATGATTTTTTACCTTACTAAAAAAGAAGAGCAAATTGAACCCAAAGCAAGCAGAAAAAAGAAAAATAATGAACATAATCAATAAAATTTGAAACAGAAAAATAATAAATATATTTATTTAGTTCTAAAATCTGGTTCCTTGAAGACTAATAAAACTGATAAACCTATAGCAAGACTGACAAAGAATAAAAAGAGATGAAACATATTATTAATACTGGGAATTAAAAAAAGAAGACATCATTATAGATCCCAGAGGCATTAAAAGGATAATAAGAGAATATTTTATGCCAATAAACTTGATGATTTAAATAGCATAGACAAATTCGTTGAAAGAAACCAGCTATGAAAGCTTACTAAAAATGAAATAGGTAACATGAATAATCCAATATATATTGAAATTTTGAATTTGTAGTTTAGAACCTTGCAACAAAGACACCAAACCCAGGTGGCTTCACTAAGAAATCCTACCAAACATGTAAGGAATAAATATGAATTCTACACAAACCTTTTCAGAAAAGTGAATGAGGGAAAACATTTGCCAACTCAGTTTATGAGTTTATTATCCTATAAATACCAGTCAAAAATATTATCAAAAAAAACCTGCAGACCAATATTCCTCATGAGCATAGACACAAATATGTCCCACCAAAATATTAGCAAATTAAATCTAGCAGTACATAAATTTCAAGGGATAAAAATAAAATAAAAAGAAACTTAGATTAAAAAAAATTAAGTACATATCAACTAGAAGCTTTGTGTAGATCATGTTTAGATCATGGCTTCAACAGAAAAAAAAATGAACTCAACATTTGTTGATATTAAGGACTTGTCAATTTCTTCAGCATGCTAATAGTATTATGACTGTGTTTTTGAAGAAGTCTTTAAAAATACATACTGAAATAGCCATACATGGTGGAAAAAACACAGATAAAGTAATATGTTCTCTAGAATTTTCTTCAAAATAATCTATATGGGCCAAGTGCAGTGGCTCACACCTGTAATCTCAGCATTTGGAAGGCCAAGGAGGGTGGATCATCTGAGGTCAGGAGTTCGAGACCAGCCTGTCCAACATGGTGAAACCTAGTCTCTACTAAAAAAAAAAAAAAAAATTAGCCTGGCATGGTGGTGGGCACCTGTAATCTCAGCTACTCAGGAGGCTAAGGCAAGAGCATCACTTGAACCTGGAATGTGGAGATTGCAGTGAGCCAAGATTGTGCCATTACACTCCAGCCTGGGTGGCAGAGTAAGATGCCGTCTCAAAAAAAAAAAAATCTGTATGATGGGATTATGAGAAATGAGAAATGGGAGAGGATATAAATGAAACAAGACTGAGTATCTGTTGATAAGTGTTTAACCTAGGTTCATTACACTATTCTCTGTACTTTTATATATGTTCAACATTTTTCATAATATAAAGTTTAATAATATAAATTTAAAGTTTTAAAAATAAGTGAATAAAAGTACTGCTCCCTAATACATACCTAAGAGGTCCATTCCATTGAAGAACAGCCACAGGCCTGCTGTGCTATAGATCTTTTTTCCTCTACTCTGAAAAGAAGCCATTTGAAATCTAAGTGCCAAACACATGCCCATCCTCCCATAGGTTGAGGATGAAAACAGTTAAAAGCTTTCATATTTCAAGGCTTTTTGACATAATGGTTGTAAATTAAGATTTTCTTTCTTACTGATAATCTTTTTCCTGTTTATATCCCAGGAAAATCATTTTGCATTTTTTTAACACCTACAAGATGGCCAGGCCCTCTGCAAAATCTCAGAGATACAAAGTTGAAAATAAAATAAATAGCATCTTTCTATTCAATATCTACTGTGCAACCAACACTATGATGCATATCATTTCATCGTTATTATCATCTTCAATTTGTACATGAGAAGACAGGGTTAGTAACTTGATTCATGGCCAGAAATATGTGTCATTGTTTAAATAGCACATTTATAAAGATAGGTAGGATGCTAGCAAGTTTTCTTGTTTTGTTTCAGTTTTTTCTATACGTTGGTTCAGCAAACTTTTCCAGCGAAAGACGAGTTAATAGATCCTTTAGCTTTTGCAGGTCATGAGGTCTCTGTCACATTCTCCTTTGTTTTGTTTTATTCATAACCTTTTAAAAATGTCTTCTAAAAGGACAAAATTCTTTGCTCTTGGGCTTAAGTTTAAAAGCTCACACCATAGGCCAAATTTGGTCCACAGGCCACAGTTTGCCAACCCCTGGACTAGACAATAGTATGTTTCATTTTAATTCATTTAGAATATCTCATTTTATTGAAAGACTCCACTATACCATATAGTACTAATCACCATAGAAGGCACAGCATGAATACTTTTTATATTTGCCATCTGATCATCGCTCTTCCCTAGAAATTTTGCTAATGGACTGAAAATGTTAGAAGCAAGGTAATGTCAAGTGGTAACCTGACACTTAAAGTATGATTTTTGCAGTAATTTACCCAAAAAAAAAAAGCGCTTCTCTTACTTCTATAACAACTTCATTCATTCCATGGTTGCAACAATAGATAATGATATAACTAGACTAGATCAAGATAATAAAACATGCCTGCTTCACAGATGGAAAGTTAAAAATCAGTAGTTCCTATTTAATTACTCTTAAAGCACAAAAGCTAAGTCAAGGTTATATTTAGGCTTCTCTGCTGAACTAACCACATCAAAGTAAAGTGCGTTCTAAATTAAAATAAAATACACGCAGCAAAATAAAATGTGAAGTTTTCCTTATTGCCCCCATGATTGTCTATCCTATCTCTCATTGCCCTCAGAGGCCTCACTTTTCCTTCAGAGAATGAAGATTGCTCAGAAGGAGTGCAAAAAGAAACAAATAGTGCTCTGGTCTCCAGCTGCTAAATCAATTTTAAAAACTATACCAGAAATAGCAGTCTAAAGACCAAAGCATTTTATTTTTATAAAGCAGGCTTCCTGAGAAAAGAACAATTTGAGAATCCAGTGTTAAAACTTGAGTAAGCAAAGCCTGGAGTTTATGCCCTGAACAAGTGATTGAAATAAGAGAAAAAGATACAGATTTAAGTAAAGGAGGGTTGCCTAAGCTTATTTACCAGGAGGGAAGACACATGGAGGGGCAGCTATTAGGGAGGAGAGTTGTGAGGCTAGACAGGATCACGGAAAGAAGAGGGAAATCTTCTTTAAAGAGTGCCAGCCTCTGCTTATATAGACACTTCCTTTTCAGCACTGATGAACCACAAGGAGCTTAGCCTGACATAGCAGTGCACCGCCATGGAAGTGTGCCCTGAGAGTTGTTTGTGCTAAGAACAGCTCAGTGTACACTTTCCATCAGCGGTGGCTAGCAGATCCCTTGTTGATCATCCAGTGACAACAACGTCCATTGATGTGCCGAGAGTTTGCTCAGCACAATAAAAAAAAACAAGGTGGGACAGACTGGAAGCAGCTTGAGACTCCCACTCCCCACTTCCCCTCCCACACACCACACTCCAGCAAAAGCAGTGCTAAAGCCCCAATTCCAGGTGTTACAACTGAGGTTCAGGGAGAATGTTAGGTACACAAGGACACATTGCTAGCAAATGACAAAGCTGGAATTGAAGCCTAGGTTGGTCTTGCTCCAAAGCTACTGCTCTTAACCACAGCATTATACTGCCTCTCAAAATTCATTTCAAGCCTAAATTTCCATAATCCTTCTTTATGAAATGCCATCTGCCTAGAATAAGCTTAAGAAGAAGAAATCTCATTTTTATCTCAAATACCCAAGAAGTTCTTTACTTACAACATTAGTATACTCAAAGTTTCTTGTATATGACAGCTCACTTAATCCCCACAACCACATGCAGGGTAAGCAATGTCAGAAGATGCGAATTCGACACTCAAGCAGGTTAATCAATTTAACCAAGGTCACACAGCTAGTAAGTAGCAGAGCCAGGATCTAAGCCCAGATCTGGCTGATGCCAAAGATGTTTCTCTTTTCCACTATAGAAAATCTGCAAGTGAATGTGTATATCGATTTATAAAAACAAATTGCATTTTATTTTTAAATTCACCATTTATTCTATGTTTAAAAAAAAAAAACTGTCTACTCAAACAAATGCCCGTCCACTACCCTCCAATTTTTGGGCCTGAACTAAATATAACTTCATTTGTTCTGCTAATAATGTTGACCTTTTACAAATAACTTGTCTCTTATCTTTAGATTCAATTCCTAATCTTAAATATTTATTTACATTAAATTCCCAGCACAGGATTCAGATATATAAATATAAGGGTAAAAAAAGAAGAAGATAAGGAAATGAGTCAGGGAAAGAAGAAAAAAGGAAACTACTGAAATTAGGAATAAAACATTATAAATATCTGCCTAGAAGAGGTAGACTTCAAAAGATAATATTAAGTAATGGTTTAGAATTTTACAAATGAGTTGTAGTGTCTTTTTGTAAGTAAAATGCTCTACGCTATCTTTATGTATAATGTCAGTCAGCTCTAGCCACAGTTGACTTAAACCTGCAGTCAGTTTCAAAACCAAGTGCAATTATCTCTAGGAACTCACTTACTGAAGGTGAACCGGCCTTCAACAGCTCCTCCACATGGCCACACTTGCAAAGCACTACAAAACTTTCTAGTTGAAGGTTCAATGTTGCTCAATTCACCTGAAAATTAATTTTTCAAGGAATCCTTGCTGGTCTTATTTACAGTTTATTCTTCATTAAATGGCCACTGATATGTTAAATAGGAATTTTTCATCTTTAGCAATGATATGCATGGGTTCTGTTCTTTGCTATTATGAGTACACTACCAATGGCTATGACATTTTTTAAAGCTGTACTAGTTGATGATGTATGTTGCTTCTTGGCCATAGCCAAAGAATGTTTACGGGAGTAACTAATGGCAAGCAAATGGTATGGTCAGGTAGAAAGAACCTAAATTCCTCTCCAGGACAAAATGAAATAAATTTTGTCCATTTGAAGTCACTAAATCTACTTAACCAGGTTTTCACAAACATGAAGTGATTTACTAATTCATTGCAAATAACAGAAAGCAGCCTTCACTCTGGCAACCCCACTCATCAAACTGCTTACCTGGAAGAGTCTTTAAATCACCCTCTTAGGACAGTCTGTCTTTTACCCTTTGGATAAATTTGTCAGGGTCAGTACAAGAGAAAATCATAAGAAAAATAAAAGGCTGCATTTCCTGTTTCAATGCCGTTATTTTAATTCTTGGTGACTTCATTCCAGCTCCTGTACCAACCCTCTCACCCATACCAATCTATCTCATTCTAAATTTTATGATTATTTTCTCAGTCTTAAACTACACCCTGGCCCCATCCTAATCCCACACAAACCATGGGTGTTTATTAGCAAAACTTGAGTGGCTAGCCTCCCAGAGCAATTAGATAGTTATAGTGACCTTTAAACACTAGAAATCACAAAAACACACTGCTTTTTTTTTTTACTAGAAATCACAAAAACACACTGCTTCAAAGACAATGTTTTCCAAGCCACCACTGAAGTGAGAGGGACCAGAGCTGACATAAATCAACATACAGCAACTTTTTTCCCCAAGTGACTCTATTACCCATTCTTCATCCTCATGGCACAGCCCCTCACCACCTTATATGTTTCTGTATCACGCTGATGAGTCCCAAACCAACCTGGCCTGCAGAAGCTGACTATAACTCAGATCTAGATGACTCCAAGGTGGGCCTAAGGTGTCCCCTGAGTTTTTTTCTCACAGCAGTTGCCTATACATAAACAGGTTACATAATGTAAAACTCTAGGTAAATGCTTATCACACATTTTGGGGAACACCAACCAGCATAACTTCCAGATATTTTTCTCCAGGAAAATTGTAATTCAGAGCCTACTTCCAGATTTCACCGAATTCCATTTTTATTTTAGTTTGATATGCACACCCAACCCCTGAACTATTCCATTAGCCCATTTTGTGATTCCTTATGGGCCCAAATTCAAGGTCCCCCAAACTGGAAATTTGTCTTCCCAGGTAGATGTGGTGAGCTTGACATTTTCCCACTGTGTTCAACCCCACTTTTGCAGATGTTGAAGGAGAAAATAGTTACATCTGAGTCGATCAAATGCCCAGTTTTATAAAACATTGTAGCAGCTCCTTATGAATGGAAATTCCCAGAATGAAGCCTGTCTCTGATGCAATCAGCCCTATATTCCAAGAGCTGGGTTAAATACCATGCAGGTTCAACAGCCAATTGACTCCTTGCTCCTTCCTTTCAATTATTAAAGGACTTCAGGGAGCCTCTTGTTTTAAATGGTGATCACAAAACTCATCCTTTATTTCTCTGTTCTCAGATCTTTCCAGGAAAAGAATGTTGGAAGCTACAGGAGCTTTGTGAAGGTGGGCATATCAGAGTTTAATATTAACAAGCTTTAAACATTTCTTCAATTAAGATAATTGCTGGAGGTCAATGGCTAAGTCTTATAACCCAACAATCTGAATAATATACTACTAACTATTTAATTAAGGTTTATTCTATCACTAGGAAATTTCTCATATGTGTACACTGGCTCTCTCCACTCTTACTGGACAAGGCCAGTCACAAAGAGAGTAATACTATAACATTTCATTCTTCCCCCAAAATCACTGCCCATGCATCCCAAATTTATATCAATCAATTATCAGATTAACTAGGAAACCAGAGGTCATAGACCACACAGAAAGGCCTTGAGATGTCCATTCCATTCTCATATGTATTCTACTTTGAGTTTAACAAACAAAAAAGCACAGCGGTAAAATGGGATACTACCAAAATACCTTTTTAAATGAGATAATTTCTGATGACCTGAAGGAAGAAAAAGTAATTGATAATTTAAAGTTAGAAGAGAAAACGTCATTTGGAAAAAGCATTGAGCTCACTAGTTAAGCAATCACAAACTGAAAGCTTGAAAAAAACACTTCTAAGATATTAACTTGAATGGTTTCATGCTCCAAACCATAGATTCCTACTAGGCTGTGCTCAAAAAATATTTTATAGCTCCAGTCTGGATTCACATCCAGGAAAGTCAAAGAAGACTCAAGGCATATCTGATGTGATTTTTCCACTCATGAAAATTTGTGATTTCATGGAAGTCATGTAAGAGAATTACACTGAAATTTAATATGATGCGTGCAGGGAAACAACATGGAAAATTCAGCATGTAAATTGCCAAACCTTTATCCTTACCACAAAAATTCACAGTATCCAATTTACACAAGATTGTTAATCTTGAATTGGGAAAACAAAATTTATCATCTGTTAAATATGTATACCAGCCTGAAACAGCCCCTGTAATTTGATACCTGCAAGTATATGACTTCAGAACATCAAATCACAGAGTGTTAGAGTTATTAGAAAACTGAGAAAATCATTTATTCCATCATTTCACCCCATCTCTACTAAATACAAAAAATTAGCCAGGCATGGTGGTGGGTGCCTGTAGTCCCAGCTACTCAGGAGGCCGAGGCAGGAGAATCACTTGAACCCAGGAGACAGAGGTTACAGTGAGCCGAAATTGTGACACTGCACTCCAGCCTGGGCAACAAGAGCAAAACTGTGTCTCAAAAAAAAAAAAAAAAGAGAGATAAAGAAACAGATCAAAAAGAAAAAAAAAAGAGAGAAAGAAACAGATCCAGAGAGACCTATCCAAGTCTCCTTTTATTAACTTCCTCCTCTTTTTCCTCCTCTTCCTCCTCCTCCCCTTCTTCTTAATTACTCTTCAACCCACAACAAAGTCTGAGTTCTGCCTCCCTGACTCTATCCCCCAGGAACACTTTTCCCCAAATGACATATTTCCTATTTACTCAGTCTTAAAAATTCTCTTCTCTTCCCTCAACACAACAGTTTATTTTTTTTTTTACTATTTCTGATGACATCGCCCTAGAAAGCTCTCTTCTGCCTTCACTTACATGTTAATTGTCAGCTCTGACATAGACCCTCTTCTCTTCTTCTTCTACATAATCTCCATCAGGCAAAATCCACTCTCGCCAGGAATGATAGTTCCTAAATCTCCATCTTTACTCCAGACCCCTCTCCAGTGTGGCAGACCATGTCTCCAGGCCTACTTGCACACTCCACCTGCAGAGCCCACAGATTTCTCAAACTCAACTTGTCCCAAACTGTATGGTCATCTTCCCCCATCTCAAATCTGTTTCTTCTTCTGTGTTTCCTAAACTAGAGAATGACATTGTAGCTATCCAATCCACAAACCTACATATTATCCTAAACTATCTTCTTCAGTCCCAATAACCAATAAATCATAAGTCTTGGAGATCTTATTTATAAAGCATTTCTCCAATCTGTCCATTTGTTGCCATCTCTACTGCCTCTAGCCTAGTCCAAACCTCTGCATTATCTTCTAGCTCTCCTCCAACTCAGTTATTTCCCCAGCATATTTTCTCCAGAGTAACCAAAGTGATCTTTCCTGTCATTTCATTGCTTAACTCCCTTCAGTGTCTTCCCAGTGTGCTTTAATTCAGCCCAAACTCTAACATGTGCGGCAACATTCTGCAATGTCTGACTCTTCCTACACCTCAGAAGCACAAACATCTGCCTCGGTGGTTTTCGAACGCAGCTCTTTCATGCATCAGGTTCTCTTGAGGAGCTTTAAAAACATATTTTAAGAGCAAATGCATAGACACAACCTGAAATTCAGTTACGTACTATAACATGGCATATTTTCTTTTGCTACTGTGCCTTTTCTTGCTATCAATTCTGCCGTATCACCAAGATCAAGCTGTTGATGCCTGTAAACATTCTGAAGGACCAGAAAAATAATTACTGGCTTCTCAAAATAAAGCAGCTATTTACATTTTGTCTTTTGATGTTTTTCTCGATGTTTAAGTTCATACAGAATAGTCCCTTCCACACTAAGGGGCTTTTTATCAGAGGAAACATCTGAAGTCTTTTTAAAATACAAAAGCTCCACAGAGATCAGGGAAGAGCAAGATGAGAGAAGCAGTATCTGCATCTGTGACAGCTTCTCACCCATGCCCTGCTAACAGCAGCCCTACAGCCACAATTAGCCAAACTCAAATTGCCAGTGGCTTGCCAAGTAACCCTTGGGGAAGAAACTTGTTAAAATACACCAATAATTCTAAAGGACAACAGATCTTTTTCTGAGTCACAGAGAGAGCTTTTATAAAATATGGATAACCTGGTATGATCCCTGGGGTATCTGATTCAGTAGGTTCTAGGTGATACTGGAGCCTACATGTTTTTAAAGCCTGACAGGTAATTCAGATGCACAAAACATTTGAGAACCACTGAGACACAGATTTGCTATAAACTTTTAGAGAAAGTCTTCCAGGGTGACAGGTTTTTGCAGTTGTCTTAAGAAAACTCTCACAAGAATTCTAGAATTCAAATTTGGACATGAGAAGACTTTTAGGGGTTCCACAAAGCATCAGAATGCCAGTATACCCGGACCACTCTATCCAGGGTAACAATTCTCACCTAATTCCTCCCTCACCTGGAAAAAACAGGAAATGCCCGGATGTAACGCCATGAAACAAATGAAAGCCCATGCCAGGCACAGAGACAGAAAAGATAAATCAAAATGGTAACTACCTTTGCTTCTGTTGACAGAACAAATAGGTGGTTTTCTCAATCTTGCTTTTAAGTGTGTAGATATTTAAAGAATGTAAATGTTAAGGAACATTGTAGGTATTTTTCAAAAATTTTGAGAAAATTTTACTTTTATAGTAAAAAATAAGCCTTTGGACTCACACGTATTTGGGATTAAATCTTTGTTCTATGGCTTACTAGTTGCATGATAGGGGGTAATTTGTATACTTCTTTTAAAACTCAGTTTCCCTTATTGTGAAAGTCAAGCTAACACTAAATAGTGAAAAGGAAAGCTCTCTGGTGAACCAAATTGTTGCTCAGATGTCTGCAGAAAAGCCATGCCTTACTGTGAGGGAGAAGGAAAGCGGAAGCAGGCTAGAAGTGCGACAGGTGGGGATGCCATGAGGAAGCTGAAATGCACTCTGCCATTGGGCAGGGAGTTGAACTGGAGATGAAAATAAAACATAAACAAACTAAAAACTATAAAAGCAGCTCAAGACAATTAACTCTCTAGTTTATGTTAAAGATCAGGCTTTTCCATCAGCCCTGCCTTAGCCCCTGGCACAGAATTAATGGGACAAGAAGCAGAAGAATGTGGGAAATAGAAAATGTTTTCAAAGCACTTAAAAGAATCAGTGAGATACATGATCAGATTTCACCGTAATAAGTTACCTCAGCAGCCAAGAAAATCAAAACACTAAATGGGACCTAAAAGACTTTAATTTGAAACACATTAGAGATACCTCCCAAATACACAAGTATCCACAAAGATGATGTCAAAAACCACACCGAAATGGAGAAGGTAGAATGGCTGGAATTCACCAACTGGTGCTAAACTTATGGATCAATACTTAGTCATGTTCATCCTGACTGCATCAAACTGGTCAGATGTAGGATAATTTATTTCATATGTATAAGGCTTCTAGCACTTACTAAGAATACTACTCAGCACCCCTCTCTTAGGGACTGCCTCTCTCCACCATCAGCATAATCAAATCCAGAGCTGTAATCTTAATACAAAGTGACCTCAACAACTGGCCCCAGGAGTGCCTAGGAAAGCTGAGCTAATGGATTTCTTCTCCAGGATCATTGGATTTAAGATGATAAAAAGCTTGAGAAGAGTCTTTGGTTGTTCTGATATTTCATGTTTCCCACTCTAAGAGGTGAAACTGTGTGGAGTGAGTCACAGAGGTAGGAACCTAGCAGCAAGTCCCTAGTTCCAGCTGTCTGAAGCCCAGCTGCAGCCCTATCTTCCCAACACTTTGCTCTTCAGGTCTTCTTTTGACTCCTTCAGAGGAGTCAAAAGACATTCTAGCTTTGAATCCCAGCTCCACTTACACAGTAGACTCTGTGACATGCCACCCAGCTCCCGCTTCAGAACTAGAGAGGATTGATTCTCCCAGCTGTTGGGAGTGTTGCCAGCAGACTGCTGTCAGCTGTCAGCCCCCTCCAGGAACTGTCCTCTACTGAAGAGAACTGCCTGACTCTTCAGGGATAACTTCCATAATATAAAGGCCAATTCCTCATGTCCCAATTCTAAAAAAGACAATGCAGGGCCATCCCTGTCCCAGAATTCTCCATAGAGCTTCCAGAAGCCTTTGTTGAGACTGTATCACACCCCATCTTCTCCCTCTGCCCATTCCTGTTTCCTCTTCTCCCCAGGTGTTGACCCTAGAAACACTCCCACATAAACTTCCCACATGCAAATCTCCAAACCAGAGCCCACTTCTCAGAGCACCCAACCTGCAACAAGTAACTTGTAGGATCTTACAAGTCAGTGAACTTCTCTGTGCTTCAGTTTCATCATCTATTAAATGGGGATAATAATATAACCTACTTCATAGTCATATTATGGGGATTAAATGAATTAATATATGTAAAGAGTCTAGAATAGAACAGCAGTGTTATATAATAAGTGATATTTTATTCTCCATTATTCTTATATTTCATGTTATTTTTATTACTACTATACAGTAGCAAGTTAACCCTTATTTCCCTTTTATACAACTTACATTGATTAAGATCAGACAAGTTTCTAAGGGATCCTAACTATGAACACAAAGAAGTTCAGGCTTACAGTATCCCTGAATCAAACGTTTACTTCCCTTTGACTCAGTTCATTAAGAGTCCAAGTATGTAGGCCTTTAGGGCTCACAGAAGGAGATTCATTTATTGACTTAAGCTTGTGCCTCAGAAAGGGTGACGAGGGCTAGCTGTGGAGCCTGATTTTTGCCAATCTGTTGTTTTTGTAAGTGGTGCTTTGTACTTGTGCCCAGAGGTGCTGGTGATGAGTGTGTTGCTATAAAACTAGACATAAAATATGTGAAATGGAGCCTAAATAATAAATACAAAAAATTGTAACAGCAGGTTAGATTTTATGGCTCTAATTTGTCTTAAATTGGCATATAGCATTGCTGCTGGCAACCCTTGGAGTGGCATATGCTAATCAAAAGTAAATATGTGCCCAGACAATTAAATACAGTTCTACAGTGAGGTCAATATTGATAACTGAGCACTAAACATAACTCTTAATGAAACGATAAATTTCCTTTTTATTATTCTGTTGTGAAAGATAATTCTACTGTGAAAGATTCTGTTGTGTTCACCTAGAAAGAGATTAATTGAATATTTCAATAAGTATTTCTTAGATATCCAAAGCATAATAGAAATTATTTTAGGAAATGAAGATTCTTTTAGGAAAAAAGGTGTCATCTGGACCACCCAGAATTTGCCCTCTGTGCAAGTTAATGCCTTCTTTAGCTCTGAGTCCTAACGTAACAACAGGGCAAGGGAAGGAAAGTGGAGACTCAAAGGAGGTTACCTGGCCATGGAAAACAAGCGGTTGCTCTGGACCTGCTTCTCTATCTAGGTGCACTTATCCCAGAACCATGACTTTTTAAACCGTCTCTATGTCGGTAATTCCCAAATCTGCATCTACGTCATCTCTGTTGAAATACGGGTCTCCTATGTAAAGCTCTACTTGGATGTCAAATCAGTATCTCAAATATTGAATGATGCTTGATTTTTCCACTCAAAAATCTGCTTCTCCCTTGTATTTCCCCATTTTTGTAAACGACCTCAGCTTTCTTGTGGTTGCTCAAGTTAGAAACAAAAAACTGGAAGTTATCTTTGATTTTTCTTTTTCCCTACTTAATCTTCAACTATATCCTGAATCTGTGTGCTACTTTCCACCTTCGCCGTCACCACCGTAGTCCAAGCCTCCACATCACTCTCTTCTACGATGCTCCAGCCTCTCCCATGATGGCTTTTTTCTGTTCCTCAGCTCCCAACTCTCCACTCTTCACACGAATCAAATCATTTCATTTCTACCTCCATGCCTCTGTGTGAATTCTTCTCCCAGTCTATATTGCTCATACCCCTGGTCCACACACAGCTCTTCTTAACACTCAGATCCTCAATGATGACTTTCCTGATCACCCAAACTAATAAATATACGGGAAACTTTTTATCTTGCCCCCACTACCTTTTTTTGAGACGGGGTCTCACTCTGTAGCCCAGGTTGGAGGGCAGTGTTGCAATCACGGCCCACTGCAGCCTCAACCTCGTGGGCTCAAATGATCTTCCCACCTCAGCCTCCTGTGTAGCTGAGACTACAGGTACATGCCACCACAATTAGTTAATTTTTGTATTTTTGGAGAGACAGGGTTTCACTATGTTGTTCAGGCTAGTCTCAAACTCCTGCACTCAAGCAATCCACCCACCTCAGCCCCCCAAAGTGCTGGGGTGTGAGCCACTGCACCCAGCCACATATCCCTTTTTTAAATATGTCACAAAGCCCTCATCACTATCTGATAGGTTCTTATTGTTTATTTATTCAGCTGTTTACTGCCTGTCATGAACATACATACATTCTTATGAATGTATATCATAAGAGAACAGATAGGGGGCTGAGGTGAAAGGATCACTGAAGCCTGGGAGTTCAAGAACAGCCTGGGTAATATAGTGAGACTCCGTCTCAAGATAAAAAAAAAAAAAAAAGAAAAGGAGAGAGACCTTGCCTGTCTCTGTCTCCACTGAATACCCAAAGTAGGGGCTCAGCAAACGTTTGCTGCATTATGAATGAGTGCTAATAACAAAAGACTGGAAAATCAGATCTAAAACAAGACCAAACTGATACTGGAATGCATGGATTAAGTAAAAGTCTACTGTGTTCTGAGCACTATATTACTTTTATGTATGCTGTTTTATTTAATCTAATCATCTACTCTCTGGAGATTATATTGTGATAATCTCACATTTTCAAGTCAAAGAAAAAAGGGCAAAGAAGTTAAGCATTTTTCCCAAGTTCAAACCACTAAAAAATGGCCAGGGTAAGTGTGACTTTAAAACCCAGTCCCTTCCTACAATCACATTGGTTTCCTATCAGAGCCTAATTTTTCATTATTTCTCTTCATAACTGGTAATAAGAAGTAGGTA
Source organism: Cacajao melanocephalus (assembly GCA_963573385.1). Classification (NCBI taxonomy): domain Eukaryota; kingdom Metazoa; phylum Chordata; class Mammalia; order Primates; family Pitheciidae; genus Cacajao; species Cacajao melanocephalus. The sequence goes on from CAUYLG010048408.1 coordinate 32,845, forward strand.
TACATGATTCAAATAATCTTTATTCGTTTATACTCTGACAAAATTCCTCTGATTCTAGTTATACTTTATGCAAAGAATCTACCATGAGATTACTAATCAGGGATTGAAAAGATTTCTATGTAATAAAAGTTTAATAATAAATATATATTTTATATTTACCTTTGGAAAAGAAATAAATACATCTTAGCTCTCTGGACTAAACTGTCTTTGTCTGAAGATTTTAAAAGGATAGCCTGGATTCATTCTTTTTCCATTCTCTCACTCCCTCCTCTCTCTCTCTCTCTCTCACACGCACGCGCGCACACACACACACATACACACACTACCATTGCTTCCCTGATTAACTTCATGGCTTCACTGAAATGTAGAAAACACACCAGATTTTTACAAACAGTATCACTTTTATCCTTTGGCCTGCTACACATGAAAAGGGGATTGTACCAGATGGCCTCTGAGATTCCTGCCAGCTCTTGCCTCCCAGGAATCAACAAGCAGAGTGGAAAGAACACAGGCTTTGAAGTAAAACCGACCCAAATTGAAACAGTGAACCTCTCAGAACCTTTATTATTCTGTAAAATTAACATAATAAATTTACTTCTCAGAGTGGTTGTAAAGACTGGTAAGGCACTTAGTACAAAGACTTGTGTGCACATATTTTTAAATGGTGACCATTATGATAGTTATGAGTTAAACTGTGTCCCCTTAAAAAAGATATGTTGAAGCCCTAAAACCCGATGCCTCAACAATGTGACTTGTTTGAAAATAGAGTCTTCACAGAGGTAATCAAGTTAGAATGAGGGAATTAAGGTAGGCCCTAAATCCATAAGATTGGTGTCCTTATGAAAAGGGGGAATTTGGATAGAGACAGACATACATATAGAGAATGTTGTGTGAAGATGAAGGCAGAGATCTAGTCAAGGTACACTACAGATTGCCACCACACCACCAGAGAGAGGCTAGGCAAGAGGCATGGAACTGACACACCCTCACAGCCCTTAGGAGAAGTCAACCCTGCCCACACTTGCATCTTGAACTTCAGGCCTCTGGAACCGTGAGTCAATACATTTCTATTGTTTGAGCCAGTCAGTTTATGGTACTTTGTTACCGTAGCCATAGCAAACTAAAATGGGACTCTGAGTGACTAATGTTCCTGGTGTGTTTGTGTTGTTTTTCTACTTAGCAGTCAGTGGTTTTGAAACTCTTTGACAACAAGCTCAGTAAGAAAAATATTTTACATAGTCACAAAATATATACATATATATGTATACACACATATACACACACACAAAATACATAGATAGATAGATCGATCGATAGATAGATAAAATGATACAGATTGTAACCTTAAATGCACTCTGATACTTTCTATTCTGCTATTTTTAATCTGGTAGTAACCCACTAAATTGATTTCACTACCCACACTTGAAAAGCACTAAGCCGGACTACAAACTCTTTCAGGGTATGAACACATCTCTCTTCTCAAAGCATCTACTCATCACTAGACATGTAATAGTCAAACAAACAGTTCATGATTGACTTTTAAGGCCAAAACATATGTGATGCATTTTTTTATGTCACTATTCTGAACTCTTTTGATAAATCTATACCAAAATATTCAATGTCCATGGGAATTCTTGACTAACTACCAGGAAAGCACGTGGCAATGACTGGTGAATATTCCTAGATCAAATCATATCATGATAAAAATGTATGTTGGATGTTTTTTAATATACAGATTATTTTATCCTGGGTGGTATTAGTTTTTCCAAGGGCGCCACTGTTCTGCATGCTGGTTATAACCCCCTACAATTAGTATATCAAGATTGCTTTTAACCATAAGGAAACCTGTGATTTTCATCAGATGTTATACTCATTGGGAAGGGAAAAAGAAGGTGCTCAATGTTTTATACCACATTGCTGCATGTTAAAATGAATTATATCAAACAAATATTAAATAAGTGATAAATGCTTCTCACTGGTGAATTAAGATATTAGTCAATTGATATGTTGTACTTTGGGGGATGTTTGTGGATTTACTGGTCATCTATGTTTATTCTCTTTATAAAATCTCAAAAATAAACATAGTCCAGTGTAAAAGCAACAAATAATTATTCAGTGTTTACTATATCTGCAAGAAACTACAGCTAATATAAAACTATATGTGATGAGATATCTACCTTCTAGGAACTGCTTAAAATCTGGTTGAATTAAAAGACACAGGACTGGCTGGGCACAGTGGCTCATGCCTATAATTGCAACACTTTGCAGGGCTGATGTGGGAAGATCACTTGAGTCCAGGAGTTAGAGACCAGTCTGGACAACATAGTGAGACTCCATCTCTACAAACAATTTCAAATATTAGCCAAGCATGGTGGCATGTGCCTATAACCCCATCTATTCAGGAGACTGAGGTGGGAGGATCAGTTAAGCCTGGGAGGTCGAGGCTGCAGTGAGCTGTGATTATAACACTGCACTCCGGTCTGGGCAACAGAGTGAGATGATATCTCAAGAATAAAAAAAAACAGAACAAAACAAACAATGACATAGGACTACTGGACAAGGTGCAGTTTGACCGCAGTTATGCCATGACTACCCATTTCTGTCACCTCTCAAGCCTCCATTACCACCACTATCAAATTAATTTCCAATGAAATAAGTAGTCCAAGTACAGACAAAACTTACCCTGGAATTAAAAACTCTGGATGGGAGTTATTCACATGCCAAGAAACTTCAGCACCACTCTTCCCTCCCATGCACCCAACACTCCGAAGCCCCCACAGTAGGGTGCATCAGTTTATGCTTCAAAATTTGCTCCTAAATACTAGCAACCACACTGACAAGAAAAATCCCTTCCTTTTCCTTCCCTTTCTTCTCCTTCCCTTCCCTCATTCAGGTCCTCACAATGTGCTCAGCTAATCAGATGTTTTTAAATTTTTCAAAATAAAATATTTTAACTCTATATTTCTACTCTGACCTTCCTCTGTTATATTTCCCCTAATGTAGGTGGTATGGGAGTGGCTTTAGGCAATTCTGGAATCCAAGGAAGAGTTGAATTGGGGACATATTTGGTTTGGATTAAGTAGGATCTATTCATGTGATTCACGGTCAATATAGAGAGAGCACAGTTAATGTTCCAGTGGGAGAATGGCTTCGGGGAATTCTAGTGGCCCCTGTGCTGACTCAGCCAGTGTCATAACATCAAACTGCAGGGCCAACCATTGCATCACAATATGACAGGGCTTACAATACCCAGCACCAGATGTATACAGGTACTGAAGGGAAGATGAGTATTGACTTGGAATGAATCAGGAACTAATCTGTAAAAAAATTATTTTAAATATTACTTCCAATATGAAATAAACGAACTTGATAGAAATTTTAACAAAATCTGACAACCTCAAAAATGTACATATCATTACCATAACAAGCTGAAAATTGAAAGAAACTTTTAAAATAATCAACAATGAAAAAGAAACAGTGATCTGTTCCAGAGGAAATGCTAACTTACCTATTTTCTTTGAACAGGTGATCCAAAGACTGTGCACACAAAACAGGTAAGAAAAACTCTAGAAGTGGATCAGGAAGTCACCCAACAACAGTAAATAGAGTCAGCCTAATGGCAGGAGAGTCCAGAAAAATGCCCAACAAGTCCTTTCTGGAGGAAGAGTTTGCCCTGAAATGGAACATATATCCTTTGCAAGAGCTGAGCGATATGAGAAAGACTGGAAGGAGACAGAGAAAGACCAAAACTCCATGGCTGACAAATGCAAGCAACTCAAAGAAAAGAGTAAAATATTCTGTGACCAAAATATCTCAAAACACACCAAGAGAAACAATCTCCCTCAAGGAATCTCCTGCAAATAGCTAGACCAAGAAAAAAAATTGCCAAATTTTGTCAAATTGCTAGGCCAAGAAAAGTATTTTGTCATGCACTTTTAAAAATTTACTTCTCTTTAACAAGCCCACAGAAACTCAAATAACAAACTTTGAGAAAAGAGGAAATAGTGAGAAAAATAGGTGAATTAAGCATTGCAAGAACTCAGAAGAAAATTGAAAGAAAAAATTATTATATAAATAAAGACAAAATTCAAATGAAAACCAAAGAGAATAAATATTGTGGGGAAAACTATGATTACCATAGATTATAGATATTAGAAAAACAATCAAAACAAGAAAAATAAGAAAAAGTTTGAAAAGGAAGTTGGATAAATTGAAAGATCTTTTCTAAAAAGGCTAATGAGATCCACCATAAATATAATTGTTGTCTTAAAATAACAGTAGGTCAGAACACATTTTTGAAATTATAATTCAACTACGTTTTCTTGAAATAAAAGTTGAATTTTCATGTTGAAGTGGTACACCATGTGCCTGTGAAAACTGACCCAGAACAGTCAGCACTGACACGAATCATAGTAAAACTATTGAACTTTAAAAAGAAATCACCTGGTTTGTCAGGCAAATCAATCAGAACACCTATAAGGGAAAGAACCAGACTCGAACTGATTTTTCCACAGCATCCTTCAAAGCCAAAAGACAGTAGAGCAATACCGACAAGACCCTCAAGGGGAAATGTGTCAGCAAGAATTTCATAGACAGCCAAGCTATCTTTCTGAATACAGGCTACAGAAAAACATTGTTGAAAATATAAATTAGGTAATATTTCTTTCATGAGCCCTTTGGAGGAAATGTCTAGGCAACAAATTCTAGCCAACTGTGAGAGAACTGAAGAAACCATAGCAAAATGACCGATCGTGTGCATTAAATACATTTAACCTCAGAACTAAGATTAAAATAAATGTGGGGATTACAAAGACATCACATTGTAAATATTAAATATGTACATACTCTGTGCCAATCAATGGCCTCATAGCTGTATTCCCTAAAGAAACACGTGTCCAAGAAGATATCTTCAAGAATTTCATTGCAGTATTTTTTATAATAGAAAAAAAAAGAAACCACAAAAGTTGAAACAACCTAAATGTTCATCAAAGTTTTAAATCATGCAGAACTGTACTATACAATGTTTATGGATAAATATGTAGTTAAAATTGGGACAGACTATAAATTTTCAGAGCTTAATGAAAAATGGAGGTGTGAGCTCTAAAGTACTATTTCAGAAGTGCTGTCTTGACCCAGCTTTGAAGCCATGGATAAAAACCTCAATTTCCCTTTACTGTAGTTTGCTAAGCCTCCATACCAACCACTTCCCTTATTACACTCTCACTCTCCAGGGCCACCATGCATAGCCCCAAGTGTGTCCCTGATAGGGGTTCAACACTCAGGGGCCCAATAACAGACAACTAGAGACAGCCCTAGACCAGGTGAAATTATTCAAATCAGCCAATCCACAAGGACCCCAGGGAAGCTAGCTACCCTACCCTACTTGTCTTAGATAAATTGCCCAGCTTGCTTTTATCCTGTCCTTGGAGGCAACTCTGTGTGGCATCCTTCTCTCTTTGCAGCTGTAAGAAACAAAGAGTTCTGCCTTTCACCTTTCCAAATGTCAGTGTGTTGTACCCCACCATCAAAAGAGTTTTTGAATCTTTCAAAACAAGGACCGCTCGCCTTATTCAAAAATTATTTACCCTTTAAAACAGTGACAGCTGAGCGTTAAAATAAACACGGGGTCATTATCAACACAGGCTCAGTGAAACTGTATGTGTTACATGCTCATACACCTGACCCTGGTTAAAACTTTGAAACACACATGTGACTCATAATATTAAATTCAGAATAGTATTTTCCTCTAGGGAAGGAGAGAGAAGAACTGGATTAGCAAGGAGAACTGAGATTTTCAAGTGTTAGATCTTTTATTTTATTAAGATAAAATAAAATATAAATCATAAATAAATTTATTTTATAAAAATAAATTTTAAATTCTGAGCCAAATATGGAGAAACAGTAAGATTTGATAAAGCTGATATCTCTCACAAGATATATAGGTGTTTGTCATATTTTCCATGAGTGCCATTTCACTTTTTAAAAAATAGTTAATACGGTAATGATTCATACAGAAAACCACTTGTAATTAAAAGCTAAAACAGTATTCAAAAATTCTAGGTTGTACTTTGGAACATACAAGCTTTATGATCAATCCTGAAAGCAAATTAAAAATTCATTAAGGAAAGTGAGTTTGGAAGTGTTGAAACAGGAAGTGGAATAGTGGTTGATGGGGAAGAAGAGAAACAGGTGTTCAATGGACATGGAGTTTCAGTCACGCAAGATAAAAAAAGTTCTAGAGGGCCAGGCACAGTGGCTCACACCTATAATCCCAGCACTTTGAAAAGCCAAGGCAGGAGGATTACCTGAGGTCAGGAGTTCAAGACCAGCTTGACCAATATGGTGAAACCCAGTCTCTACTAAACATACAAAAATTAGCTGGGTGTGGTGGTGGGTAACTGTAATCCAAGCTACAGGCTAGGGCAAGAGGCTGAGATACAATAATCACTTGAACCCAGGAGGCAGAGGTTGCAGTGAGCCGAGATCGCACCACTCCACTCCAGCCTGGGCAACAGAGCGAGACTCCACCTAAAAAAGAAAAAAGTTCTAGAGGTCTACTGGACAACAATGTGCTTATAGTTACCAATATTGTACTGTACACTGAGAAATTTGTTAAGAAGACATCTTACATTATGTGTTTTTTACCACAATAAAAATATCTACCTTAAAGATTAACGTATGTCTCTAAGCTTCAATTTTATCAACTTTCAAATAGTATTAATATTAATCGGGAGTATATCATAGCATTCTAATGAGAATTAAAAGATACAGAGTTGGATGGGTGCAGAGTCACTTCTGGAAGAAATATCATGATGCCTGCCCATGGAGAACACCAAATTTAGTTCAAACTTGTATTGGTTGGTGATGGTGGTGCTGGAAGAACTACCCTCACAAAACATCATTTGACTGCTGAATTTGAGAGGTAGCCACCTTGGGTGTGGAGCTCCATCCCCTTTTGTTTCACACTGTTATGGTCTGGCTTTTTGTCCGTAGACAAATCTCATGTTGAACTGTAATTCCCCATGTTGTGGGAGGAATCTGTTGGGAGAGGATTGCATCATGGGGGCAGATTTCCCCCATGCTGTTCTTGTGACAGTGAGTGAGTTCTCACAAGATCTGATGGCTTAAAATGTGTGGCACTTCCCCCCCTTAGCTCTCTCTCTCTCCTGCTACCATGAGAAGAAGGTCCTTGCTTCCCCATTGCTTTCTGCCATGATTATAAGTTTCCTGAGGCCTCCCAGCCATGCTTCCTGTAAGGCTGTGGAACTATGAGTTAAGCCTGTGGAACTACGAGTCAACTAAACTTACTTATGCAAGTTACCCAGTCCCAAGTAGTTCTTTAGAGCAGTGTGAGAACACACTAATATGCCAACAAAGGGTCCATTAAGTTCAATGGCTGGGACACAGCTGGCCCGGAGAAATCTGGCAAACTGAGAGATGGCTGATGGCTATTATATCCAAGCCCAGGGTGCCATTATAATGCTTGATGTAACATCGAGAGTTACAAGAATGTTTCTGAGGTAGAGATCTGGTATGAGTGTATGAAAACATCCCTATCATGTTCTGTGGCAAAAAAGAAAAGGTTATTAAGCACAGAAAAATGAAGGTGAAATTTAATATCTTCCATTAAACAAAGAGTCTTTAGTACTGTAACATTTATGTCAAAAGTAACTACAACTTTGAAAAGCCCTTCCTCTGGCTTGCTAGGAAGCTCACTAGAGACCTCAGCCTGAAGTCTGTAGCCATGCTGCTCTTGCACCAATACAGGTTGTCCTGGACCCAGCTTTGGTAGCGCAATGTGAGCATAATTTAGAGGTTGCTCAGACAACTGCTCTCCTGGATGAGAAGGATGCCCTATGAGAAAATGAAGCTGGAACCCAGAGTCAGAAGTCTAACTTCATAGGAACCTGTCCTGTGATGTTGTGGTGGAGCATATTTGCACTTTGTTATACAGCTAAGTAGAAGGTCTGCCTTATCTTCAGGATACTGAAGGAGATGAGGGGACTTCAGAGTAAATGTAGCCATTAAAAGTTTTTTATTTTATTTTTTGAACCTGCATATTTAGCTGTTTTGGAACACAGCTGTTTCCTTCCTGAGTTTCAAATATTGTATAAGACCTGTACAGTCACATCACAACATTCAGTGGTGAAATGTTTCTCACTCTCATTCTCATTCCTTTTTGTTTAGAATCAGAATAAAGTTATACTTCAAATATCTAAAAAAAAAAAAAAAAGAAAAGAAAACTAAAGAATGAAGGTTAGTCAATACAGCATTAATGTTTATCAGTGTATTATTATTATCATCATCACATTATTGAAAAGTATGATATGAGAGACAATTACAAACAAAAAACAAAGCCAAGAATGCAAGAATATACAGTATTATAATATAAAATATAAAGGACAATAAATGAAAATAATTACAAATATCCTCTAAAAAATTAAGGAGGCCAGGTATGGTAGCTCATGCCTGTAATCCCAGCACTTTGGGAGGCCAAGGCAGGTGGATCTCTTGACCCCTGGCGTTCAAAACCTGCCTGAGCAACATGGTGAAACCCAGTACCTATAAATATATATGTGTGTGTGTGTGTGTATATATATATATATATATATATATATATATATATATATAGTGGCTTTGAGACCCACCTTTTTATAATCTGCTAAGCAGTCATTTTTAGGCTGTTTAGAATCCATTTGGTGAGTTTGGATCTCAAAGAGGGGGTCCTAGCCTCCTGCGAAACTCTAATATTCCCAATCTTTCAGTCATTTTGGGTCAGTGCTCACTTTCTTCATCTCTCCAAGGACTAAACAGCTTGCAAGTTTTTGGGGTGTATATATATATATACACACACACACACACACATATATACACACACATATACACAAATATGTAAATATGTATATATATATAAAACACACATATGTATACAAAAAAATTGCCCAGTGTTGTGGCATACACCTGTAGTCCTAGCTACTCAGGAAGCTAAGGCAGGATTGCTTGAGCCTGAGAGGCAGAGGTTGCAGTGAATCAAAATTGTGCCACTGTACTCCAGCCTTAAAAAAATTTTTTAAATAATAATTTTAAAATAAAATATTAAGGGAAATATATTTACTTGTATATTTGCTTGTTTTTGAACTGTCCCCTTTTCTAGCATAAAAAGGAAATTGAGATTCATGAGACATCTGCATAATTTCTACCATGTATTAATTTTTAGACTATTTTTCTTCTTTTAAACTGCAATATTAACTGTCTTCTAAAGACTTGAGAATACTCATCAGTATCAAGATTTGTGAGAAAACAATATAGGCAAGACTCCTTGATTAGAATAAAGTAGATTAACTGCTATCTTCTGTTCTTTTAAAGTCACTATTCTTTACTAAATGCAAATGTAGAGAATGTTACAAATCTTTTTTAATATTGCTGGTCATAAAATAATTAGTATTTTATTTGTTCCATGATTCTGGAATAAGTTTATATTGTGCAGAGTGCTTTTGTGCCTCATCTGTAAATCACTTAGTCATTTACACTCCCACCCCCAAAACTTGCAAGCTGTTTAGTCCTTGGAGAGATGAAGAAAGTGAGCCCTGACCCAAAATGACTGAAAGATTGGGAATATTAGAGTTTCGCAGGAGGCTAGGACCCCCTCTTTGAGATCCAAACTCACCAAATGGATTCTAAACAGCCTAAAAATGACTGCTTAGCAGATTATAAACAGGTGGGTCTCAAAGCCACAATCCCATTAGCAACACATGGTTCTCCATGAGGGTAGGAGTTAACAAGGAAACAGGATGTCATCTGTCTGTCCCTCTGAGCCACACCACATCCTGCCTTTCTCCAGGGCTCTGTACCTGAAGCTGACCTGCGGCACTGCATCAACCGATTCCCTTGTTCCCTTCCTGTTGGCATACGGATGGTTTTAGTCAAATAGGGGACAGCAGCAGGAAAATGGAATGAGGAAGAAAATGAGGTCAAGCATTTGTGCCCCTGGCTCCCACCCTCCCAGAGGGGAGCAGCAGACACACTGACTCTCTACATGTGGCTGAGCTCCTTGGGCAACCCTCTCCTTAGAGCTCCCTGTTTCATTTTCATCCATCACTCTCTACCCCTGCCCTTCAAGTTCAGAGGTAGAAATGGGGTCCCCACAATTCCTAGCCTAAGGGACTGCACTGGTTGTTTCCCTAAAACTTGCCCACACTGTTATCAGGCTCTTTTCAAATCATTCACTTTGAAGGTCCCGTTGCTGTCCGAGAAAGAGAGAAAGAAAAGTGCAATGTCAAATGAGGAAGAAACAAATGCATAAATGTTAAAAAATGTTAAATGCTCTGTAGGTGACTCAGCCACTCACCATCCCCCACCAGGGTTGATGTTTGTTTTTTTTGGTGAAAAAAGTATTATTAAGTAAATGTTATATAGTTAAATATACTAAATTATAATGAACACCATCACTTTAATTATTTCATGCTTCTGAAATAAGTTTATATTTCACAGAGTGCTTTTGCCCAGTCTCTAAATCATTTAGTCACTCACACTCTGACTCTCAAAACATACAAGCAGTTTAGCCCTTGGAGAGATGAAGAAACTGAACCCTGGTCCAAAATGGCTAAAAGATTTGAAACATTAGAGTTTCACAGGAGGCTAGAAACCCACTTTGGGATCTAAACTCACTACACAGATTTTAAATGGCTTAAATGACATTTCTATCTGACCATAACTCCTACCCACAAACTTTAATATGCCTGGCTTAACATCTGTGTTAGCTCAATAAGATAAATGATGGCTTTCATTGCCTGATAACCTATGCTGCAGTAGGAGAGATGAATTGTGGAAAAGTGGAAAAGTGTGCTGCCCTGTCAGTCCTACTTCCAATTACGTGTTCTGGATCAAAAGGAGGCTTGCAGAAGGAAGTTAATCCCCGAGTTTTTCATCTTGTTCCCTTCCAAATAGAGCCCAGAGTGCCCTCCTGTGTATAAAGTAAAAATAAATCCCCACTGTTAACAATATTACTAAGATAAGTTTATGTGTAAATGCTTATTTTACTAACAAAAATATATAATTTGGGTAGCAGCTTTTTAAGACTAACATGCTTAATAAGTTGTTGTATTGTTGGCATCATTGCTTTTGAGTCAAGCATATGTATTGTTTATAGTTGGAGTTGGGGGTCTCAGGAGTAGGGACAAGTCCAAGACACAAGTCTCGTTTTATTCTAAACTCAAAATTCAGAAATCCAAACACCTAAATGGTATTCCCATCTTATAAATAATTATAATTTGAGATTTAAAACGTTTACTAGAATGTTTAAACACCTAACAACATATTATGACAAAGTTTACCGACTCTTATCATACATGTCAAAAGCTTTCTCTTATCAGGGGTTTTACCTAAACTAATTTGCCTGAGATGTCACCTTTCCACAGCAGAGGACCCCTAAGTTCTCATGGTTTTTGTCATGACCTTATAAAGTTCTCCATTTTCAGAAGGATTGTCAGACAAATCCTTGGGCCCCACTTGTCTATCAATGAAGGTTCGATTAAGGTTAGGTTATGAAGCACAACTTCCAAGCAAATTCCTAAAGAAATGTCCAGGTAATTAAAATGATGTATCCATTTACCTCCTGAGGAAGCTATCCATCACATTTCTAAAACTACAGTTTTGGAAGACAAGAAGTACCCATGATAGAATTTGTTTTTCAATGAAAATATTAATAACCAGTCATATTTTTATAGCTGGAGAGCAATTTGATTTAACTTTGGAGAATAAATTGTCTCTCTCTTTTTTTATTTTTTGGCAGAGGATTTGAGTTACTTACATATTCCTGCATTCTCATCTATTTGTTGTGTTCTAGTGTCCTCCAATGGATATTCTCGATAGTACTGGTACTGCAGAATCTGTCTGGCTCTGAGAATCACCAGGAGCCTGGGTGGGACAGGAACTTTGTGGGTAAACAACCCCTGGAAGAAATCTAGTTCCCCCAATCTGAGCTGAAATGAAGTAGCACTTAAAGCACATCCAAAAATCATTCTCCTTAACAGAAGAGGACTTCCAGAGTCATTCAGATTCCATCCTATCATTTCTCTTCTCTTTTTATCATATTAAACAGTCTTGAAAGTCATGGACCCATTTATATAAAAGTTACTGTTGAAAAATGTAGAAAAAGTATGATTTGGTGACTGGAATTTAGAGGTATGTGGCACAGTGACAGACTGGCTATCAAGTAAGACACAATTAATATTCTTTTATTAGCCTAAAGAACACAGAAAATATTCTAGAGCAATAAAGTTTGACTCAAATGCAGTTTGTTACACAAAATAAGAAAAGATAAAGACTGAAACCATTTACTTAATGAATAGATAAGTCTGAATTATTGAGAAATCTGAATCATAACACATACTTTAAAAAATTGTGCTTTTCCAGCCTGGCCAAAATGGTGAAACCCCATCTCTACTAAAAATACAAAAATTAGCTGGATATGGTGGTGCACCCCTGTAAGTCCCAGCTACTTGGGAGGCTAAGGCAGGAGAATCACTTGAACCTAGGAGGCAGAAGTTGCAGTGAGCTGAGATCACACCACTGCACTCCAGTCTGGGAAACAGAGCAAGACTCCTTCTCAAAAAAAAAAAAAAAAAAAATATGCTTTTGTATTTTCACTGTCAAAATTAGCATTAAATTTTAATAGATAGCATAGGACAAATACTCAGGGCTATTTTTGTAAATTGATTTGTATGTGGGTAAGGGGAAATCTAACAACCACATGTTCTCAATTTTCTTGTTATTTACATTTTAGATCACTCCTCCTATATTTCATAACAGGTGTTGAATCTTGTATTAGATCATGTCCCAATTTTGATCCAGAAAATATAGTGACTCAAACTATGGTTTGGGAAGGGGCACACAAAGAGGAACTTGGGTCTGTTCAATATATGAGAATAACTCCTTGAGCAGATAAGAATGTGAACCATGCCCCACTTCCCCACAGAGAGAGAAGATAGCCAAAATATGGTATCTGATACTTCATGGATGTGCTTCCCTAATGCGTATGTTATCCTATCAGTTCTGTATATCTAGTATTTCAAAGGTGTATATGTTTTCCTAATGCATATAGCCTACAGAGGTTAGAGTGCCATAAACCATTTAAAATAACTATGTAACACTATAGCCTTTAACATCTGAAATAGTACCATAAGGTACTTGTGGGGAACACTCCTGTATGAGACCCCCAGACATTGGGTCTCACCAAACAGTGAGTTTGAGCCCAGACACAGTGTCTCCAGTTGGAGAAAGTCAAGCTAGGGAAGCAGAAATAAAAGAGGATTTAGTTAAAGCATAAACTGTTGAAAAACACTTGCCAGGTGGCTATGCAGTGATGAGATATAACCCACCACTATATTTAGTGCTCATGTGATGCATTGTCTTTGTCTTGTCAAGCATGCCTTGTTTATTGTTACTAACCCCTTAGGAAAAGGTAGATTTAGAA